>CM047748.1:1099699-1165138 GCA_026225825.1 Pistacia integerrima
CATTGATATAATATTTCTTTAGCGCACACAGAATTAAACACCTAAAACCTAATCAGAGCTACAAAACCACACATCAAATGACTTAAAATCAAATACAAAAAGTTGAAACTTTATGAACAAATGAAGGAAGAGAGGTGATTCAGAGAGAAGGAGCCAAAGAGAGAGTGATGGCTGGGCCGCTTAAGGGCAGAATGCTGACGGTAAGAAGGTCACTCAGGGCTTTATAAGAGGCAGGGCTAGGGTTTTAGTTTTAGAGTTAGAGGAAAATGGTTTATTACAATAATGACCCTGCACTTTGAGTATTTTACAATTTTGTGCAGGGATGTGGATTTCTCTGTGGGCCTTGCTCATGGGCTGCCCAAGTGGGCCTAGGTTTGGGACCTTGGGTTTTGTCTTAGGAACCCATATTAAATTCATATTTTATTAATAATAAAATAAGTCATATGATATAACCAAATTACACGTAATTTAGTTAAATTATTATTTCAAATATTTGAAAATAAAATTCTCTTTCTAAAATATAGAGTAAAATAACCCGATTAAAGCATAATATGATTACATATCTCTAATGCATTGTATATCCTATAATAGGTGTCACATTAAGGAGTTAATGACTGTTCATATTTATTATTTTCATTTAAAAAGAGTATTTGAGTTAGTTTATACACACACCGATTAATTCTTATAAGTAATTAATACTACATCTTACTGTTATGATCACTTTGCTTAAATTTTAGCATCAAATAAGTTTTTAGTGAAATAATATTTGATGTTCGTTTTTTCAGTGAATTACGATAAACTTTTATATTTAATTTTAATATTTACTATCCTTGAGGTCATTTTGGTTAAATTAAGAGTAATGATACATCCACAATCTACTCACAATTTTCTCTCACAATCCCGATATAACAACTCGCAATTAATCAACTGCAATTCATCAGGTAAAACATATTACAAGCTGAGGGCTATCACGTCGGGATTGTGAGAGAAAGTTTGTAAGAAGAAGTTGCGAGTATAGTATTTTCCTTAGATTAAATAGAAGACAAAGAGAAAGAGCTTGCAATAAACTCAATTTTATTAACAAAAGCTATGGAATAACTTTTTTGGTCTAAAGCTCAATTCCCTCAACAATAAGCCCTCCTTTCAGGGGCTTTTCACCGCCTTATCATCATCATCTTCTTCAACTTTGTAAAAGCTTCCCAATTCAATCTCAATCCATCCATCTTCACGTTCTCAAGCAACCCTTTACCTCCTCCTTCACGAACTCTCGATCTCAAAGCTGCAATGCGGATCCCAAAGTACAGTCTCTCCAGATATTGTTTCTTCTTACTTTCTTGGCCATTAACGCAGCGCAAATAGACTGTCCCTTATGACTTGAAATCGCCAACTTCTACAGAAAACTTAAACTTCAGACGGAAGAGAGTTTAAACCGTAAGCTCGATCAGCAAATCTGAGGATGAGATAGGCTTCATAAACTGTTTTCGGTGATAGCATTTTGGTGCATATTTTGCCATGGATTTCTAGCCAACTTATTGTTCTGAGCTCTGCAACTTCTGCAAATCACCACAAGTACTTGAAGATATGGTTGAAACAAGCTCAAATTCCTAATGTAAGAACCTGAATTTTCTCTCTTTAATGTATATACTTTTACAGAAAAATATCACTTTTTTTTTTTTTTTTTTAATAAGGTATTTTTACGTTATCTATACATCCGTCTAATAAACATCGTAATATATGTAAATAGTAAATAAAATAGACGTATCATATTATCTATAGATCTATAGATAAAGCAGGCATATCATGCTATCTATATATATATGTCTAATAAATATCATACTACGTACTACGTACGTATTTAATTTTCTTTTATCTAACAAATCATAATTATGATATTATCCTAATTAAAGTTGAAATTTCTTCATTGAATGGAGCATCAACCTTGATGAGGAAGGGGTTTCCAAGACCAATAAAGAGGATTTATTTGCCCATTTAATTGAAAGTTCCCTTGCACTCAACATATAAACCTTCTCGCGTAGTTGATTTCTCTAAGCAAGAAGTCTGTCCATATTTCAAATAAAGATAGTATTATACTGTCATTAATCAATTAATAAATCAACTATATGGAAAGAAATAAAGGAGAAAAGGTAAAGGAAATTAGGAATTTACAAAATACCACCCAAATTGAATTTATATAAAGGATGTGTATGATCAATAAAGGAGGAAATCTGGCCATCATTTATCCTGAAATTTAATAAATATTGTGCAAATAATTTTTTAAGAATTACTCCTAATTAGCTAAGCTAAAATGTGGCATTTTTTTTTTTCTTTTTTGGTGACCAGGGTGTTCGGGCAAGTTTGTACACGCCTCGATAAGCTCTCATGGCTGTGAAGTTAACGATTGGATAAATCCTCCAGTGGCCACCCCTATTAACAACTGAGGAGAATCGAATTCAAGACCTTTAAAGTAATACATCTAAGAGTTTTTATCACTCCACCTGACCACCTAGAGATGGAAATGTGACAGTTTCTTGAGGGTGAGTTTGCATCCACAGGCGGTGGAACAAATATGAATTAATCCAATGAAGCATAATTCATATTTGATCCACCACCTGTGCATACATAAACAACCTTGAAAACGCCACATTAACTTAATTAATTGTAGTCTTGAATCAAAAGGCAATTGAATATTGCATTATTCAATGTGGTAGAAATATATTATCATATATAATCTCATTTACCAGAGAATATATATTGTTTTATCTACCAAACATGAGCTGCATTATTTGCCTTTTGATATATATTTTGTCACATGGTTCAGTTTTAATGTGAAATTTATCATCCTAAACTTTAAATAATTGCAATCCCAACCCCGCAAGGTACATTTCAATAATACCACTTCTTTTCTATATTTTATATATATATATATATATATATATATATATATATATATATATATATATATATATATATATATATATATCATGTTAATTATAGTCAATCTCTCTTAAGCTATCGTACTTTTTCAAAACTTCAGAGCCATACTTTCATCGACAATTTTATAGTACATACAAAAAATTTGACTAAAATTTAATCTTTTAATGAAAAATTTTCGACAACACCTAAAAATTTTCGATGTGAATTATGAGCTGTTAATCAGACATTGAACAGACAATGCCGTCTTATTAAAAAATCACTTGACTTGTGGCCGAATGGCAAGACCTTAGATTACCCAGAGGTCTTATGTTCGAGTCACACCAAGTGGTCATGACCTACCACATCTATAACTTACTTGACCTATTAGGCTTGTAGGATGTTTAATAGACGCTGATGATTAGTTTAAGGTATGCTCAAGCTAGCCCAGACACTCCGATTACCAAAAAAAAAAAAAAAAATGAGCTGTTAATTATAAGTAAAGTTTTGAATTGGATTTGTTTACCTTACTACCTTGGTCAATGAGATGAGAGTTCTGCATGCACAAGTCTCACTCAGGACAAAGATGGAAATTTCTGACCACACAAATTGAATTTATATAAAGGATGTATATGATCAATAAAGGAGGAAATCTGGCCATCATTTATCCTGAAATTTAATAAATGTTTTGCAAATAATTTTTAAGAATTACTCCGAACTAGCTAAGCTAAAATGTGGCATATTTTTTTTATTTTTTGGTGACCAGGGTGTTCGGGCAAGTTTGCACGCACCTCAACTAATCTCTCATAACTGTGAAGTTAACGACTGGATAAACCCTCCGGTGACCACCCCTATTAACAACTGAAGGGAATCGAACTCAAGATCTCTTGAGTAATACACTTAAGAGTTTCTATCACTCCACTTGACCAGCTAGAGATGGAAATGTGGTAGTTTCTTGAGGTCGAGTTTGCATCCACAGGCAATGGACCAAATATGAATTAATCCAATGAAGCATAATTCATATTTGCTCCACCACCTGTGCATACATAAACAAACTTGAAAACGCCACATTAACTAAATTAATTATAGTCTTGAATCAAAAGGCAATTGAATATTGCATTATTCAATGTGGTAGATATGAATTATCATATATAATCTCATTTACCAGAGAATATATATTGTTTTATCTAACAAACATGAGCTGCATTATTTGCCTTTTGATATATATTTTGTCACATGTTTTAGTTTTAATGTGAAATTTATCATTCTAAACTTTAAATAATTGCAATCCCGACCTCGCAAGGTATATTTCAATATATATATATATATCATGTTAATTATAGTCAATCTCTCTTAAGCTATCTTACTTTTTCAAAACTTCATAGCCATACTTTCACCGACAATTTTATAGTAATACAAAAAATTTGACTAAAATTTAATCTTTTTTAAAGAATTTTTTTTGACAACACCTAAGAATTTTCGATTTGAATTATGAGCTATTAATCAGATGTTGGACAAACATTGCCGTCTGTTAAAAAATCACTTGACTTGTGGCCGAATGACAAGACCTTAAGTTACCCAGAGGTCTTGTGTTCGAGTCACACCAAGTGGTCATGACCTACCACATTTGTGACCTACTTGACCCATTAGGTTTATAGGATATTCAATAGATAGTTTGAGGTGCGCTCAAGTTAGCCCAGACACTCCGATCACCCAAACAAACAAAAAATAAGCTGTTAATTATAAGTAAAGTTTTGAGTTGGATTTGTTTACCTTACTACCTCGGTCAATGAAACGAGGGTTACATAACCTGAGAAACAAACCTTTCTTGGAGGAATAGGCCATTGGGGACACCCAATCTTTCTCCCACACATTATCGGAATCACAGCAAGATGAACCATGGAAGACACAAAATAAAACCCTACATTCATCTCTAGGTGAAGTGTATGATAAAATGTGAGCAAATTAAACAATGCCATTAATTACAGTGTAAATTTCTCTGTAATTAATAGCTTGTATATACTTGACAATATTTTATGTGCCTCCTGCCCATTTTGATTTATAGTAGGCAATGTGTTGTCAATATAACGACATGTGTTTATATGACAACATGAAGTGAAAATATGAGCACATCTATGACTTTAGAATTTGGAACTATGTTCTTATTGAAAAGCAGCCTGGAGAATCAAAATTCCATAACAGCTGGTTGTTTGATTGGGATTTCAATGGCTTTTGAAGAGATGGGGAAGCTCCATGTCATCTAAGAATCATAATTTTGACCTTAGACTTTTGACAATATTCTCTCTCTTTTTTGGTGGGCATTTGAATATGACCTTTCTCCTACCTAGCTAGCTGGCTTCATCAAATTAAAATTTTCATAATTTTGAATATTTTTCTTTATGTTAGAAGTTGAATTTATCCTGCATCGCTAAGTTGGTAGGTTTTAAGATGTATATATGTGGTTAGACTTTTTATAATGAGTTCTATCTAACCTCGTTTATCATGGTATTAAAGTTATGTTTGACGTTTGTTTGAAAATGTTGTTAGACGTTAAATTTGTCCCATATCGCCATGTTAGTGAACTGTTATTATGTATATATGTAATTAGGCTCTCTATAATAAGTTTTACTTAAGCCCGTTTATTATGGTATCAGAGTCTCATATCACATCACTGAGTGGATAGACTGTTCCCGTTTATCACTTTACATTTCAATGAAAGATAAATACAAATTCATGGCTAATTAAGCCTTACATGAAAAAAATCGAAAAAAAATCAAATCTCAAATGAAAGAATCACAATCGCAAAAGATCTAAAACTTTTATCTTTTGGCATAAACTTTTTGTATACTTTTTATCCTTTCTTTGTTCTCTTCCATTAATATTTTTATTTTTTAGGTCTCACTTCAATGCCTTCAATCACAAGGCCTCCTTTGAGTTGATAACCCTTTATCTCTCTCACACTCATCTTCACCATCTCATCACTTTCCCCATTAAAGAACTCTCCCACTTCAATCTCCATCCACCCATCTTTCCTTTCAGTAACACCATTAATTCCTGAATCAAGGACTCTCGGCTTCAACATCTGCCTTCGATTGCTGTAAAATAAACACTCCATTTGTTGTTTCTTGGCATCTTGGTTAGTCAGGTAAGCTTTGTTTGAAGAAACTGACTGACTTCCCACCTCCACCGATGTCTCTGCAGGCACCAAATCGAGCCCATATGCGCCGCTGTTTGTTTTCATTATGAGATAAGCTCCATATCTTGTGTTTGGTGACAACTTCTGGGTCCTGATCTTCCCTTCAATCTCTAACTTACTTACACTTTTTAGCTCAGCCACCTCTGCAAACCTGATTAAAAAAAAAAAAAAAAACAGTTTTTCAGGTTTGAATTCTGAATTGATCTGTATACACACATAACAGAGTGAAAATATAACATCCTTTATACTAATTAAAATGGACCTTGAGTCAGGTGAAGATTTCCATATCCAGAACTCCGGATTGTCACTCCATGTTATGGAAAGCTCTCTTGCTGACAGTATAAAACACTTTTTTCCAGAAGACTTCTCCAATCTGAAGCTCTGCATTAAATTAATTACATGCATTCATGTCATGTCATGTCAAGCAAAATGAAAGGATAAAAATGGAGTTTTAATAATGTTAATAATTGCTTAATTAAAATATTTTAACTTGTTACCACCGTCTATGAGAACTGCATTGCAGAAATGAAGAAACAACTCTTTCTTCGAAGAGAAATTCTTCAAATTATTTTCACCTGACCTGGAGATAGTATCCTGATAATCAGACGGCAAGAACCTCTCCCAAACAACGTCGGACTCTACCGCCGATCGAAACGACGACGAAACCAACGATGATCTGCATGCATCTTCCGGAGAAGTGAGCGAGATAATCGTAGAAACACACCCTTCTGGCAACTTGTTCATCTCCATTACCACTTCACCAAATTTTGAACAAAAAAAAAAAAAATCAAATGTTAAAATGGATGAACATTAATCTGCATATTTATATGTAAATCTAAAGTTTGAAATGTTTGAGAGCCACGAAATTTCCCGATAGTTGAATGACCGTCAAGTTGCATTTAAATATGCACGTGTATATTACGTTGAAAGATGATTAATTAATTAATTAATTAATGGTTGAGATTAATTAATAAGATGATTAATTTAATATGGAATAATTTCGTTTCAACTTAAACATGACAGATGGCTAATTAAGGACTCTCTCTTTTTTCTCTTTTGAGTCTTAAACCGTCCAACCTGCATCACGTTGTTTATTTAAGAGTAAACGTTGTATTCTCACCCGAGATTTAGTAAAATCTCAAGTTGATATCTTTAGTTGAATTTATTTCTGATTTTTACCCTTAAATTAACATTGTTAATGATTGTTGAAGGTAACTAGAAACGGTGAGTGAGGTCAAGTAAGTGAAGATAAGAGTTTTGCAGAGGAGGTTGTGGGGAGTCAAACAGTGGTCTTGGAAGTGATTTTGGACATTAAAATCGACCAAAAAAAGCCAAAAACCGTTGGCTTGGACTCTACTAATTAACGTGAGCCGTTTTTTGTTAACATGAGTTCATCTTCTATAAAAAAAGCGCCGAAATACTTTAACGTGCTAAAGTGCACCACACTGCAGTAAAAAAGTTAAAAATCTCTTAAAATAAAATAAACGACGTTAGTTTAAGGGAGAGAATTTGGAATAAATATAATCAGGGGTATTAGCTTGGGATTTCACTAAACATCAGGTGGGAATATGTCGTTTTCTCTTTGTTTAATAATTTGCAGAATTTTGTTTATATTTTTATTGGTTATTTAAATTCTAGTTTTGCAAATTAAAGAGATAATTTATTTAATAATTGGTCATTAATCACGTGGCCGAATTCTTTTACCCGAGAGCAAGAAGAGAGAATTACAGTTTCGTCCTTATAATTTTGATCTTTTCCGTTTAGGATATTTATTTCAATTACTACCATTTTAGTCCTTTGACTTTATAGAACTTTGTTTGACCGTTAGATTAATGTTGATTGACTTGAAAATTCTTACTAAAATGATGAAAATAACCCTCAACAAAATAAAGTAAAAAATGCATTACACAAACAATACTAATGCAATCCGAACCTTTCCCCATCAAAGTTATCAAAAAAATATATGCTTCTCTCCTTATGACCGGATGATACGCTTTTTAGTTATTAGAGTTAACTATATCCAAAAGTCTTGTGTTCGAGTCTCGAGAGTAACTAGAGGTGGAAAATATGGGCCGGGTTAGGCGGGCCAACCCTAACCCGGCCCGTAAAAAAGAGGGCTCAAACCGGCCCTCCTTCATGGTGGGCCGGGTTGAGCCCAACCCGCCAGCCACCCCCGGGCGGGCCGGGTTACACTATGGTAACCCGCGGCCCGCCGGGTTGCTATTTTGGCCTCTTTGGAAGAGGCCCGCAACCCGGCGGGTTGTTCTTTCGTGGTTGCTTAAAAAAAAAAAAAAAAATTATTAATATTTTTTATTTTTTTCAATTACACTTTTACCCTTGAAATCTAGCCGTTTTATAGCCGTTGGAGGGGTCTTTTTCGTCATTTTCTTTCCCTATTTTTTTCTATAAATTGGACCTAAACTCTCATATTTTTCTCACAACTCAAATTCTCTCATTTTCTCATATTCTCTATTCTCTCAACTCTCAAGTCTCAATTATTCATTTATTCTCTTAATATTTTTGTTATCAATTTGCTCTTATTTTAATTTTTTATTAGGTTTTGCAATTTTCAATTCATATTTCCAATTTCCATATTCCAAATCTCTTTCTTTAATTTTTTATTTCTTCTACATCATTTTTTTTTTTCAACTACAAGTCTACAATGGATAGATATTTTTCTCCCATCAATTTCAATGAGGAAGAAAACTATTATCCTAGTCCTAGTCTCGCTGATTTTACTATGAATGCAGGAGATTCAAATAGTCTCGCTGTCCCAATCCCAGTCTCAGAATCCGATACACCTCAAAATATGGCGTCGATTCCAACAGCGCCCGGTGGTTCTAGAAGTCGTCCTCGTAATCGTCGTCCCTCGTCCCAACTTCATCTTAAGGCGAGGCGGGATCATCAAGCCCGTCGTCAAAGCAGCAGACACACATCGACGTTTGGGCGCATTTCGACAAGTTTTACGAGACAGAAAATGGCGTTCAAGTCAAGAAAGCAAGATGCAAATATTGTGCAAATGTTTATAAAGTGATTCGTAATGGTACTAGTACTTTAAAAAGGCATGCTAATAAACATATTAATCAACATGGAAATAGAGAAAGCAATCAAACTCAAATAACTAATATGGGTACTACTTGGCGTTATAATTCGATGTATATAGGAGCAGTTAGCTTTATATATTCTTGCATCGATCAACCTATTAATATGGCATAAGATAAATATTTTGAAAGATTTGTTCAAAATTCATTTTTTCCAGGATTTAAAAGTTATTCTAAAACTGCAACTAGAAATGATTTAATAAAATTGTTTAAAAAAATGAAATTAGAATTAAAAAATAAATTTCATACTTGTCATATTAGTGTGACTTTAATCGCGATATTTGGAGTGGTAGAGCTAAACAAGATTATATTTGTGTGACTAGTCATTATTTTGATAATGAATTTAAATTAAATAAATCTTTATTAGGATTTAGATTAATGGATGTGGATCATAGTGGTTTAGAAATCTATAATAAAATTATTGAAGTTTTAGAAGATTCTGATATTATTGATAAAGTGATAAGTTTAACTTTAGATAATGCAAGTTCTAATAGTAAAGCTATAGAATTTTTTTCAAAATAATTATCTTTTATATAATAATTTGAAGTTTTTTTCACCAACGTTGTGCATGTCATGTTATTAATTTAATTGTGAAAAGTGGTATGAAAATAATTAAAAAAAATATTGATAGAATTAGGGAATCTTTAGCTTGGATTACTAGTAGTAATAAAAGAAATGCTGAATTTCAAGAAGCTTGTATAAAATCAAATATGTCTCCTAGAACTTTTGCATTAGATATGCCCGTTAGATGGAATAGTACTTATTTAATGCTTGATTCATGTTTACCTTATGCTAATATAATTAGTTATTTTGTAGCAAATAATAGAGGTCCTCATCATTTGGTAGAAAATGATTGGAAGATAAGCTAAAGTATTTCATTCTTTTCTCAAATGTTTTTACCAAGCCACTTTACAACTTTCGGTGTGTATTACCCTACTAGTCCATTGGTAATACATGCAATTATAAAAATTTCCGAGTTATTTACAAAAAACAAAGATGATGAAATTTTACATGCACCAATAAAGGCAATGGAAAAAAAATTTTGAAATATTGGAGACCCGTTCCTTTTCTTTATTGTTTAGGTGCTATATTTGATCCTAGAATTAAATTAGCACGTTTAGAAAATGGTCTTGACAATTTAAGTGAAAATTTACAAAACGAATCATATATCAATCAAATAGGAGAGGTAAAAAATAGTCTTTTCAAGTATATTTCCAATATGAAAACAGACGAGGCGAATATCCGAAGGGTCAGACATGTAGGCGAAATATCCGAGAAGGCTGTAGCGAAGAAACAAATGAAGACTTATTCTCTTGGAATGCCTTGAATAGGCCGAAGAGGACCCAGTCCAAGCACGACCTCCTCTTGACGCACCACCACCAACAACAACAACAACTAATATGCTGTCCTCCATGGAGTCGCAGAGTAATGAACTTCAACAATATTTGGCAACCCCCGAAATATTTTCAACAGTCACTTTGATCTCTTAGAGTATTGGAGAGCCGAAAATGTATTTTTCCGGTATTATCAAGACTTGCCTTGGATGTTTTCATTGTTCTGTCTCAACCGTCTCATCCGAACAAACATTTAGTGCAAGTGGAAGGATTTTAAATGAAAGGAGGACTAAACTTGCTTCAAAAATGATTGAAGTCCTCACATGTCTTCGAGATTGGGAACGATCGCGCCATCAAGATCAATACGAGGTTATCGACAATGCTTTAATAGAATCATTTCAATTTTGTAATATAGATGATACAGATGAGGGAGGTCCTAGTGAACCACCCCCAATTTAGTTGTTTTGTAAAATGTAATTTGTAAATTAATTGTCAATTATTGCACTCTTTTTTCTTTACCAAGTTTTTCTCCCATTGGGTTTTTCTTGGTGAGGTTTTTAACGAGGCAATAATTGTTGTAATTTCTTATTTTATTTTTTGATAAATGAATAAGTCTAATTTTTTCTTATATTACAATTTTATTGTATTAAAATTGAATTAATATTTGAAATGTTAACAAAAAAAATTGAATTGAATTGAATTATTGATATTTGAAAAGTTAACTAAAAACAATTATATTTATAATTATTTATTTGAAAAGATAAATTAAAAAACAAAAACAAAAAAAACACAAAAAAAAATCGGGCTAACCCGGACCGTGCCACCTCAACCCGGGCCTGGAATGGTGAGCGAGGGCCGGGCCAAGAACTTTCCCTTAATTGGCGGGCCTAACCCGGCCCGCCTTTGTTGGCGGGCGGGTTGAGCCCAGCCCGCCAAAACATGTAACCCGCCGCGGGCCGGGCCGGGCGGGTTACTTTTCCACCTTTAAGAGTAACTATAATTAACTTGGTCCATTAAGTTTGTAGGGATTATTCATTATTTTTATAATGATATATATTTTTTTTTCATTTTAGTATAATCTTTAATTCAATTAATGGTCTCTTTAGTCGAGGGATCAAAATGTTTGTATATGAAATAAATGTCCTCAACTTTGTCAACCAAAACTATAAGGATGGAAATGTAATTATTTAATAAGCAGAATTATAACCCTTATCCGGATGAAAGTATTCTATGGGCGTATTAATTTGAGAGTTATCTAGAGTTGACCAAATTACGGTAGTGCTTTTGACTTTGTTTATTTATGAACAAATTCAATTAATGAAGCTGTGTCGTTTTAAGTAAGTGGTTGGACTCAGTCAACGTCAAAAAGCCAATAATGGGTAAAATTATTAAATAATAGAAGGTGAGGGGATCAATTTTGGTGTCTAAGATATTGCATAAAGAGTTTGAGTTAAAATTAGAGTTGACCGGGACAATTAAATTGACTTACCAAATCATGGTCAATTCAATTTGATCAAATGAATTGAACATAATTATGACACACCCACTACCGGGTATGGCATTACTGCTACCCCAATAAAAAATTCTCAAATCAATTTAATGAATATTCCTCGATATTACTTGATAAATTCTTCCTCCATCAACAACCTCGATAGATTGTCTTCTATAATTGAATAATGTTAGGTCTGTTTGATTTATTATTTTGGATAAGATTTTAGAAATAATATTGGATAGTTGAATAGAGTTATTATTACGAGAATATGATTTGAATAAAATGTATTTGGTAAAATGTGTTTGGTTGAGTATTTTGACCTTATTATTTGTGTTGAATATTTGATTGATATATTTTTTTATAAATGATTTATTAATATAATATTTTGGTGCATTTTATTAAAATAATGTATTATTATAACCTTAAAACTTATCAATTTACATTTTAATAATATTAAACATTTTATTGGTAATTTCGTAACTAGTAAATATTAAAAAAAAAACACCCCATATTAATTTCAAGTACTAATCCAACTGTTTAAAAATATCACATTAATATATATATGACAAAGATACTAATTATCAACCCTTAGAATCGTTGTTACATATATACTTCATTAACAACTACGACATGGTCATATGTGCTGCCCACAGTTCAGTCGTTATGTTATCTCGTACAGTCGTCATGTTGTCTATAATACCTTACGGCGGTTGACTCGGTCCTTCTCTATTTCTGCCCTGTTTTGGCGATCATAATATACTCGCTCATTACCCGTATTTTTAGTATACCGTTCGAAGATAGGGTCCTCCATATTGTACATTCTGATAAAATTATGGAGTACACAACATGCCATAACAATCTTCCCTTGTTTGCCCAATAGGTAATTGTTCATTCCATTCAGAATACGGAACCGTCTTTTTAAAACGCCAAGGGTTTTCTCGACAACATTTCAGAGTGAAGCATGTCTGTAGTTAAACAACTCTTGTGGCCCCCTTCGGTTATGGTGGTGATCTGAAATATGGTAAGCCACTTGCCTATGAAGGGCAAGGAACCCCTCTCTATTTGGATAACCCGCATCAACCAAATAGTATTTCCCTGTAATAAAATCACACATGTTATTTGAAAATTTAGGGCCTCAACAGTGGAGCAAATACACTATAATATGTCAAGAAAATACTTATACCTGGTGGAGGATGTGGGAATCCAGAATTAGGATCATCAAGAATTGAATTTAAAACTCTTGAATCATGCGCAGATCATTCCCATCCAGTAACGACATAAGTGAATATCATCCTAAAGTCGCATATAGCCATTACATTCTGTGACAATGTTCCTTTGCGATTCCAGTACCTATTGCCAAATTCCTATGGAACCGAAGCGTATACATGTGTAAACTCAGGCTTTAACTCACATATCGCCTAGCAAACTGCGCCAACATATCTAGAGATCGTCTCACCCGAATGTTAGAAATCCTCCATCATTGTTTTGATTTCTCGTTTTTACCAACGATCGTCAGAAATATCATAACTTGTTCTTCCATACTCGTCCTTCTGGTTGGTCGCAATTTCCCTTGCTGTGCCAAAATGTAACATAAGTATGTAAAATAGTCTTTGTCCATGCGGCACTTGTCAAAGATCCTGTCAGCATGACCATTGAGTACTTCCACCATATACTCATGACCAGTTAATATAGATGTATGTCGTAGTTGAAGCCCAGCTATTTCTAACGCGGCAACACCACAGAGTACAATGGTTATATCTGTCAGTATTTCTTCTTCCTCATCTGCATTCCGTTGTCTTCTTCCTGTACGACTAGATGACGCCATTTAATCCTGCACATTTGCAAAACATTGATCAACAATTAACAGTTGTTGTACTACTTAGCAAAATATAACAGTCAATATTTAATTCTAATGACAATCTAAAACTCATATGAAATATGTAAGCTCACATAAAACTTTAGCACAATGAACAAGTTCATACAGTAGCAGACATTTTCAAATCAAGATGCTGAACAAAAGTTTGGTTTAGCCATAAAGGGACAAGTGCCCACTGGCGCATAAAAAAGTGTTGGCAAACACTTAGGACATACAGCGTCATCTACAAATTGTGAAAATCGTTATAAATCCAATTAACCTTTTCTTCAGGTGGGAGTTTCACGAATACCTCCCGCCACCCTGGATTTTGATATAAATACTTGACAACCGCATGTAAAACTCTGTGGGTACTTGCATGGCCGTCAAGATGTCAATATAATTGCTTATGGAAAACATATCAGATGGAGCACTGGTATTCTCTTCATCCCCCTCATCTTCATTGTGATTGCTAGCCCTCGACCCCATACTGCGCCTCTCCACAAGCATGTCCGTCAATCTGCCAATGACATCCACAAGTGCCTACCCCGGGCCACTTTTGTTCCTCCTATTTCTTGGACTTCCATGACCAGATGTGTTTGCCCGTTTTTTTCCTGTCGTCCGATCTGGATCAGGTTCAAAGTCACTATCATCAATGTTTACTGCACCCTAATTGGAAGAAGTGAAGGTCTCCACCGGTTGAGATGTAAATGTGTACGCATATCTCCCAATGGTAGTTTGCTTCTCAAATATGATTTCATAAAACTCCTTGTGAGGAAGTCCCTTGTGGTAGAATTGTTGTGCCTGTGGGTTTTGCTGGTAATACAAAATAATAATATATTAATATTTAGTAGTCCAAAAAAAAAATTGCGTACAAATATGGTGTCGTTGATTAATATTAGTTACAAAAGTTAAAAATTTACCTTGACATATTCTTGCCAAACCTATACGGAACACGTTGGACTTTGTGACTCATGATCCCACCTGAAGCCTGTGTGTTGCAGCAATTTCCATCATGCTTGATATACTTTTCGCAGGCAAAAGTACTTAGAGGTTAGTTGTGTCACGTTGAGTCTCCTCCCAGTCAATGATGATAAGTCATCCAACATTTCCTAGAATCGGCTGTTTTTATTGAAGTTTTCGCCCGCTTAGACAACAGGATCAGAAAATTGTGGGTCATCTTAGCGGACCAGTTCACAGTATCACTCATCTAAGGACATTACGGTGAGAACAACAACCAAGATTGGGAAAGCATATCAATCACCAAACACATTACAAACACACATACGCACATTTAAACGTAATAAAGTAAACACAGATAAACCGTTACCTCATTCGATCCGATACTGCTTGAAGTCGTCAATGCAGGGGAAGATACAGGCAATGTTGACCAACAGAGTGTATGAGAACTCCAAGTCTGGAAAAACGTCGAAACTTTCACCTCTATTGCAAGTAGTAATCAATCCTGTGACGTCAGGACAAATTATATTGACATCTGTACATATGATCATAATTTGTTCTTACGATCAAATAACGATGCTGAATCTGCAAAACAAATATATCAGTTAGTGAAATCCCAAAAAAATATTTCCAATTATCCAACAATTTTTTACTCCTAAAATTCATCCATTAACGAGATGTTCTTTTTAAAATTTGTCCGTTTCACGATTTACATATTTCCCTGTAAAGATTGAAATGTTAAATATAATACCAACTGTCAAATAAATAACTTTTTTTTGACTTTTTTTAACTTGATATATTGACATGTATATTATATATTATATATTTACATGTATATTGATGCAAATAGGAAGTAGAAAATTACATTACATTTGCAGATGGTGATGGGTGGTTCATAGACGATAGTGAGAGTTGGGTTTGTTTTGCGGCGATGACAATGGTGCTTTGTGGCAAATCAGCGACGATGGGGCTTGATCATGGTAGATCGGTGACGACGGTATTCACTGAAGTCAGATCGGTGACAATGGGGCTTCTTCGTGGCAGATTGGCGACAACGGAGGGTCTTAGTAGATGGCTTGTGACGATGGGCTTCGGATCATGGAAGATCGGCAACGACGGTATTCACTGAAGTCGGATCGGCGATGATGGGGCTTGATCATGGTAGATCAGCGACGACGATGGGTCTTCGTGGATGGTTTGTGACGATGGGCTTCGGATCGTGGCAGATTGATGACGGTGGGTCTTCGTGGATGGTTTGTGATTATGGTTTTTTTTTTGTGATGATGGTGGCAGTGGATGATGGTTTGTGACGGTGGGTTTGTGTTGTGATGATGGCGGCAGATGGTGATGGTGGTGGCGGTGGGTCTTCATGGATAGTTTGTGATGATGGTTTTCTTTTGTGATGATGGTGGCAGTGGATGATGGTTTGTGACGGTGGGTTTGTGTTGTGATGATGGTGGTAGATGGTGATGGGTGGTGGCGATGGGCTGGTAATGCGATGATGGTCAAAGATGGTGATGGGTGGTGGCGATGGGCTGGTAATGCGATGATGGTCAAAGATGGTGATGGGTGGTGATGGTGCATTTCTGTTGTGATGATGGTGGAAGATTGATTGGGTGGTGCTGTGGGGTTGTTTTCTGATTCAGATGGAAGGTTGTTTGGACAATGTGTGGTGGGTTTGCTTTGTATTTGCAGGTGCAAGATTGTTTGGAGAACAATTTGTTGGAAGGGTAGGAAGATGGTTTGTGACGGTGGTGAAGCAATGAACCAATGAACCAGTGAAAAGAGAAAGTGGAATAAAAGCGGACAGCACTGCAAACTCTGTCTTTAACGGTCAAAAAATTGTCAGAATCCAATTTTCAGGATTCTATTATCTGAATAATAAAGCAAACATTACTCTGAGAATTGGGTTTAGGGTAGGGTAGGAAATAACAAACCAAACAGACCCGTTAATGTTAGAAGTTGTATTTGTTCCACGTTGCTAATTTGATACACTGTTATGATGTATATATGTGGTTGGACTCTCTCCCCTCTTAAACTAGTTTTTAGGAGTGAGTGCTACCCAAACCCGTTTATCAGCCAAGCAAAGGGTAAGGTGGCTCTCGGTAGGTTTTGACCTTGGCCTTGGCCATGTATGCCAAGTGTGAGTGAGAGTGTTAAAAGTTGAATTTAATATACTGTTATGGTGTACATATGTGGTTGAGCTCCCTTCTCAATGGGTTCGAACAACACACCGGGCGTCGTGAGCGAGAGTGTTAGAAGTTGGTTAATTTATTGAACTCTTAGGGTGGCATACCGAGTGTGAGTGAGGAGTGTGTTGGGACGCACACCAAGTGTGAATGAGGATGTCAGAAGAGAAGTTGATTTTAGTGGACTGTTATGATGTATATATATATATAGTTGAACTCCTTTCTCGTTTTTGGGCTTGAGTTCTACCTTAGTCTGTTTGTCAATTAGATATACAAACTCTTTCATACAAATTTACGTAGCAATAAAAAAGTTATACCACATCAATTTAAATATTAGAGTTTGCATGTTTAGTTTACACGTGTTCATTACTCTTTATAATTTCAATCTTTTTCACAAATGAATATTTTAAATTAAGTTAAAAATTTAAATTATTAGGCTTTAATATATGTATATATATTATGAATATATGTGTAAATATCACAATATTAGGCTTTTTTTTTCTTTTTCTTTTTTTTTTTATAGTTTTTACTTTGATTATGATCATGTGACAAATGTGATATATAGCTGTTCTTATTGACCCTCCCAACCGGGCATCCCACTGGTTAAAATTCTCAACCAAATTTGGTTGAAAACCAGAAAGTGTTGACATAGTGTGGGCACATATATGGCGTTAAGTTTTAATTTCACAACTTGCATATCTCTTTTTCAGTAGTACAAAATAAAAACCTAAAATAAAACAAGCACCTAAACTTGGGAAAGTTTCTACCATTAAGTTGAACTATACCACTAGTGATAAAAGAGAAAAAAAATTATTCTCGAATACGATCGTAAATGGAAAAGACTAGCGCAGCAGTCACAGCCATGACTTCCACTTAAATCGCGGATGCTCAAATGGGGAATTGAACATGAAATTGTGCACCTATCTAGACTCTCCCCAATTTGCTCTAATTATCTGTGCTATCCACGAATGGGTCAAATTGTCATTATTGTATTCATATTATATTTTTATTAGATTGTTTCGTATGGGATAATTTATATTTTATCAGTAACATAAACAATAAAATAACAAAAATTCAATCAAACTTTCTTGTATTATCATCTAAAATTTGCTCATAGGTAATTGAATTTATTTATTTGGAACAACTTTTGGATTTATTATTGTTTGGGTCTCACTTCAATGCCTTCAACTATAAGCCCTCCTTTTAGTTGATAACCTTTAACCTCTTTCAGACTCATTTTAACCTCTTTATGATCACCACCACTACAGAACTCTCCCAACTCAATCTCCATCCATCCATTTTCTGATTCACATGGGATTCTTCGATCCTCATCAACTTGAATCAACGGTGTTGATCTTAGCATTGTCTTGTGATCTTGGTCATGATCATGATCATGATGATCGAGCACTAGATAAACCCTGCCACCGCTGGACACTTCATCCCCGGCTTCCACTGACACCTCTGCAGCGACTGAATCAAACCCATATGCAAGATTGCTGATTTTGATTATGAGATAAGCTCCATACATTGTGTTTGGTGACAACATTTCAGTCTTTATCTTGCCTTCAATTTCTAGCCAGTCGGTTGTTCTCAGCACTGCAACTTCTGCAAACCTGTGGAGAAGATGATACTTGTTTTATCATATTTTTTTTCCAAGAACATTATACCGTCAGAAATGTGTTATGGTCGTAGCTTAAAATACCTGGATTCAGGAGATGGTACCCAGAACCAATACATGGGATTATTGCTCCAAGCGATTGAAAGTGATCTTGCAGATAACACATAAGATTTTCTGCCACATGATTTCTGCAACTTGAAACTCTACATTACAGGAGACACATTTTAGCAGAAGCTGAGTCAAAACATTCCGAGGGAGAATCAGAAACAGAGTATAGCTTACCAGTTTTCCAGAATCCAAAAGAACTGGGTGACAGAGACAAAGAAAGAGCTCTTTGTTGGAAGAAAACCTCAAAGGAGTGACCAATCTTGAAATGATGTTTTGAAGATCACCATGAGAAGGCAAGAACTTTTGCCAAACAATATCAGACTCCATGGCTGATCTGAAGGTGGATGAAACAAGAGAAGATCTGCAGGCATCTAGTGGAGAAGTCAAAGAGAGAATTTTAGAAACACAATCTTCTGGCAACATGTTGGTGAAGGAGTTGCTCTTCATTCTTCTTCCATTTCGGGTCAGAATTATCAAAGACATATATCATGCAGGAAATTGTGGGAGTGATCTCATTATGAGGACATTATGATATATGCTGATGTAGGAAAAATATAATTTATTATAAATAGACTTTTTATTCTACAAACAATAATGAATGACGTTTCAATAGAATTTATTGATGGTTTCGTTCTGAACTCGACATCTTCTCGTGCATATAAAATTCATTGTTCGTAGATTCGAACGTGATCCTGGATTTGAACCACTACACTAGAGCGTACCTAATGTTTATCTAATTTCCGTTGCATCATATGCATAAACACATCGGTCCGTTTGTTTTGTTATTTTGGATAGAATTTTAAAAATAATATTAGGTAGTTGAATATGAGAGTATTACGAGGTAAAATTTAAAAATTAACAAAAAAAACGTCATAAGTTTACTAATTTAACTAAACACCCCAATATATAAAAATTTTATAAAATGACAAAAACACCTCCACCCACCCACAGTTTCAGATTCCGACCACCACCGTTGGAATCTGATCGAAAAATAGCGTTACGACCCAGATTGATCGAATCTGGCGGGTACGGCGTAAAAGGCCATATCTTTTCATTTTTTTAAATATTAGACGCAACCCTTCTTAAATATATTTTTTTCATTTTTTAAATATTAAGACGCAATCAATAGAAAGTGATAGGCATGTTTTTCTTGTAAAGATTAGGATCCATGTTTTTCTTGTTGAAGATTGTGATTGTATAAAGTAAAGTTAAAATAATAACATTTAATTGTTATTTAATCAACCCTTCTTGTCAACTATTACATTTGCCAACCTACAATAATTTAATCGTGTGACATAAATATTGCGTGTTGATAATGTAATCTTAGAAATAAATTATAGTTTTTAGAAAGAATTTTGTGACGGGATCCTATGCTAATCACCTACAGGGACTCGGATACCCTAAAGATTTTGTGGGGTTTATGGTTTATATAACACTACTCTTTTGAAAATTAAGTAATATTATGTATATAAAATTAAATTTTCAAATTAAATCTCTATTATGTCATTGATTTTGTGTAATATCACATTAATTATAATAAACTATAACATCATTTAATATCTTGTATTAACACGTTTGCTATCACATCAAGGATTCAAAGTTATATTCAATCAAGAAACCCAAAAAATTAGCCCAAACCCACATGGGTTGTAGCCTAACTTTGGGTTTTGGACCACATTGGCCACTTAAATTGGCTCAAAATAGGCAGTAGGCTTCAAATTTGTACACTGTTTGACCTGGCTGATCTGTTTAATAAAGCCTAAATTGCCCAATTGACTTTGACAATCAAAGCCTTTTTTTTTTTTTTTTTTTTTTTTGGGTGACTGGGAATGTTCCGATCAATTTACATATACCTCAACTAATCTCTTGAGACCCAGAAGTTGATAGCCAAGTAAATCCCCTCAACGGCCACTCCTATTAGCAACTCAGGTGGATTGAATTCAGAACCTCTTAAATAATACATCCAAGAGTCCTAATTGATAGTTGGGTCACCCGGTGTTTGGATTTAGCTTTCAAACAAATTTGCTTTTGAAATGGTCCTAATTGTATGCTTATCCTAATGGCATACTTGCATAACCATGACTTCACTATATAATACATCCAAAACTTTTATGTGATTGTGCTTAGTTTTGGATTGATTTAGTAAGTTAATTTAATGGGCATTTTAAACTTTAAAGTTTGAACACATTCGTTTTCAAAATATTTATGGAGGTATTTTTTGGTTAAATACCGTTCCATTAGATAGGAACACGTTTGACGAATACTGGTAACTCTCGGATGGAGTTTAGACCCAATTAAATTAACATACATGATTAATTTCATATTACATAAATCCAATTTTCATTTCATCCTAGAAAATCCATCTTTTCCTCAACAATGTCTTGGCATTTGATCCAATAACTTTCCATTGGATGGGAACAGATTTATAAATGCGGATAACTCTCGGATGGAGTTTCAACCCTATTAAATCAACATACATAATTAATTTCCTCCAACATCTCAATTAACCCACATTTAGACTTTGACAAAAAAAGAAAAAACTAAAGATCCGTTTGGTTCACTCTTACGAATACTAATAATAGTATTCTCAATAAAGTTAAACAGTAAAAAAAACTTATTATCAACATATTATTCTATATTGTTTAATTTCTTTTAAACCTCATAAATTTGTTAATTTAACTAAATACCCCTAAATATTTTTTTTAGAAATTACAAAAACACTCCGACCACCTTCCCGTGATGGTGGCCGGCTATCCGTATTTAATGGATGGGTTGGGGGCGTTTTTCTTAACTTTTAATATTTTATTATAGGGGTGTTTAGTAAATAAACAAACATATGAGGTATTTTTATTAATTTTCAAATCCTACATCGTAATACCCATCTAATTTAACTTTTTTTAAAATATTATTCTAAAAACTATCAGAATAATGAATCAAACGGACCCTAATATATTGCATGATCACAACATAATTGTTTATCACATTTTCACATAAAGTATATGTAACATATAAATACATTAACTTTATATATTTATATAATTTGTCAAATTTGATCATATAAATACACTAAAAATAATATATATTTATATATTTTTTCATATATAGAAATCAATGTTTGTTGTGACCATAAACTTTCAGTTACTTTTGGCGCCTTATCTCTCATCTTCTCTTCCTTTCCCCAATTACCAATCCTCCAACTCTTTCGCATTAATGGCTTTAACCCAACAACACTTAAAACCCATTTCTTCATCTTCCTTTTTTCACTTTTTAAACCCTTCTACACCTCCACTTTCACTCAAAGCTCACACTAAAACCCTCTTCTTTGGCCCAAGAACAGTCCAGAGTCTTCACAACTCAGCGCCAACATTCACCAGAAGATTGTTCCTTCCTTCAGTTTCTTCGATCTGGGATGCTTTGACTGGTGGCACCAACAATGCTCGTGAAGCTGTTATGGCCGTTCGCCGCGGAATGTTACTCTTTAGACAGGTGAATATGTGTTTTACTTGGCTTACATTGTAATGTAAAGTTTTGATTTTTATGCAATTGGATTGTTGTGGTTTTGATTTATTTAATTTTTATGATGTTTTTGTCATTGTTAAGGGTGATGTTTTGGGATCTTTAGTGGAATTTGATAAGGCAATTGAGTTGGATCCTCGACAAAAGGCATGTATGTTTCTAAATTTATGCTTGTTTGTATTCATAAATGTTGATTGCTGTTGTGCCGTTTGTTCAATTATGATGAATTAAGTTGTGTGTTGGTTATTGTTTAGATCTTTGGCAAAGGGGACTGTCGCTTTACTATCTTGATAGGTACTAAGTTTTTTTGTCTCGTTCTTTCTTTCTTTGTTGTTTGGTTGCCCGGAAAATGTGGGAAAGGATGAGTAATAAGATTTTGATTATTAGAATTTGAACTTTTTATAGCATATAGAGAAAAGGAGCTACTAAAGTACAATCGAATGGTTAATAATTGAGATTGTTGTGAATATACTGATTTCAATTTTGCCATCTCAACAGGTTTGAAGAAGGCGCAAAGCAGTTCCGATTAGATGTTGCTCAGAATCCAAATGATACAGAGGAGTCAATATGGTGCTTTCTCTGTGAAGCTCAACTATATGGAGTTGATGGAGCTAGGAAACAATTCCTCGGGGCAAGTTGTTTCTAAGTCTGTTCACTGAAGGATGAGATTGCCAGTGAAATGAGAATACTCTTAAGAACTTATAAATTAGAAAGTTACATGATCCTTTTAAGGAATAAGCTCAGTTTATTCAGGAGTTCAATTCAGAATATTCACCACTAGGCCTTTCTAAATGTCTGACTTTATATGGATTATCTTTGCAAGAGAAATGCTGAATACAACAAACCTAAAAGTTTAAAAGCTGAATGCAGGTCGGTAGAGATCCTCGACCTGTCATGAGGGAAGCTTATAACATGTTCAAAGATGGTGGTGATCCAGAAAAGGTAATTATTGATGTACATACATTTTACAACATTCCCATCTGAGCTGTGTCATAAAAACCATTGTTTTCTTTATGCACCTTTAATACATCCTCAAGTCGTTGTTGAATACTTGTGTCAGCCAATCAAAGATGATTTATATGGTTTCCAAGTGAATCGTAGCCTAACTACTCTGTATCCAACAACAATTCAAGAAAATTTTCGCATTGCAGCCTCAAGATTGGGTTTAATAGGGAGAATAAATTGTAAACTTGTGGTAGTTTATGTACGAAAGTCCTTGAGTTTTGTTTATAGCTGTAGGCAGTAAGATTTGGATGCTTCCACTTATTTGGCAGCTGGATGTTTATCCTGGCCGTTACTAACTTGCAAAACTCATGATTAGGTAAGAAACTGATAATATGCTACAGTGATGTTCAGATTGCAAATTAATCTTTGTGGTTCCATTTATTGCAAGATCTTCAGTTGACTGACAGTTATCTTTTCTGCATAGCTCGTTGCTGCATTTTCAAATGGCCAGGAGAATGAGTTCTTTTATGCCTCTTTATATGCTGGGCTTTATTATGAATCTCAGGTATGTGCTGAACCTCAATTTGCTTTTTTGCTATATATATGGACTTGCCAGCAATATTCTTGTTTTGGTATGGCTTACAAACACTCCAAATTTTTGTACTCTAATCTCATATCTACAAGAAGTAGACTAAAATTGACTTCTTGATTAGCTTTTAATATTGAATAACATCAATTATCCACTGAAAAACAAAGACAGATATGTCAGTATAACTTGCACAAACCCAATACATGTTGCGTTCATTTGAAGTCATTGTTTAATGAGTTGAATTTTCAGTCTCACGTGCTAATGATATTTCCTTTTGAAGATGCAAAAGTTGTTGATATATATATATCCTAATCACGTTAAAAGCCACTTACACCAATATTGGTGAATACTACAGCTGCACAATGGCACAGGAAGAAAACTGAAGTGAAACTCTGTGACTTCCTGGATGAAATATATAAGTTTATGATGGATAATTCAAAGGTTCATATTCATAAGAAGACGGATAGTAACCTTGAGTTCTTATCTAACCAACAGCACTGCCAATGAGGATGTATCACCAGAAGTTTGTGGAAGAGGTTACCATAAAAAGCAAAAATCCAGTATCTTTTTAATTCCTTTATAAGATGCAAACGCTATAGTCACTTAGGACAAATCAACAAAAGAAAATCCAGTTTTGACAAAATTTCTATGGTAATATTGGACAATATATGAAATGGATCTTTCTTTTTCAAGTTGCATTTGCGCAGTTTAAAGGAAATGTTTACTTATGCGGCGATTTTCTATTTGCAGAAGAAAGCAGATGAAGCCAAGGTTCACATTCTTGCTGCATGTCAGTCTCCTTATGGACAAATGTAGGAATCCAGAATACATTCATCACAGTATTTTAGCTGTGTAAATATGCCTTAATTTGTTCGCTGTGTACATTTGTTTGTTTCAGGTCTGACGATTATATGGCTTCTCTAGCCAAGGTTCACTGTCTTTGTCGAAACTGGAGTTCTGATTGAATATGACTCTCAAGCTAGGTGAAATCAATTCAGTTAGCTTCATTGCAACTTTGGCTGTTCCCTAGTGAGTTTTCAAACAATTTTTATAAAACTAAGACTCTGTTGAGGTGAGTCTTGAGTTAGAAGTTAAAATAACTTAAAATAGCTGTATTTCACATTTAAAATTCAATTCAAGAACAGACAGATCCACACAGAGCTGTAGGTTTTGTGTCAATAACTTTGATCTTGATCTTGAACATATCTAATACTTTTTGAAAACTGAAATGAACATGAAATGGACTGAATTTTGCAGGCAACTATTGCCTTTGACTTGTGTTTCACATGGCAGAAAATATGGATCTGAACTGTGAGGTAATTGTTGATCTTGATCTGTATGCTAATTAGTCAAGGTAATTAAGCCGATAAAGTTCATGAAAATCTTTCGTCATGTCACGCCGGTTCTTAATTTAGCTTAAAGCATTGTTCTGGAGAATGATCCTTTATGCTAAACCTAAATAGGCCTTCATTATCAATCCCCCAGAAAGAGAAGCAATGCCAGCAAACAAAAGTTTCAACAGGTGAAACTATGACCATAAATTTGGCAGCTTAATTTATACTTTTAGATGACTTATAGTGTGACAACTTGGGAGACTTTCTTTGCTTGGTAGCCCCCAAGAATTTTCCCTTTTTTTATACACATTCGCGACCTCATTTCATCACCACTGATAGTGACATATTCATACAGAAAATTTTCCTCATCAGTTTCATCAGTTAACCTCATTATTTCCTGTAATCAATACTGTCAACTTGATCTTGCTCCAGCCATGAAACAGATGTAAACTAGAAAAAAACAAATAAAAGGGGTTGATTCAAACAAAAGTTTGATCGTGTTTCAACCAAAAAAAAAAGATGCAAAATAGCATAAACAAATTAAAGAGGCTAATTCAGGTACTAACCCAGTTAAGAGAATGACTTCAAGGTATGAACTGTAAACTCAAATCACTCTGAAGTGAGTTTGATTCTTTGTCCCTATACAATTATGATATGTAAACAAATCAAGGGCTCGATTTAGACACTAACCAGTTAAGAAAACAGCCTCAAGGTGTGAACTATAAACGTAAATCATTTCGGAGTAAGTTTGATTCTTCGTCACCATACAGTATATATATAAACAGATTAAAGGTGTTATACCTAAAAAGTCACGCTGATATCAACTCAAGAAGTGCCTAAAAGAAAAATTGTATTTCCTGTCAAGCTTATACCGCCTCAAAGATATCTTATACCAACCCATCTCATTTTAAGAGAAGAACGGATGAGAGCTATCTATGTGTCAAAGCAACTTACAAAACACTCATTACATTGACCTCAAAAGTGTATAAATTAACTTTTCTCTTCACAAAAGGAGAGATTGGGCAGATGAGAGCTAAGCATAGATTTTGAGCTTCATTATTTCTCTCTATAAACAAAGTTTTTCTCCATCTTTGTATGTTTTACGGGTAATATCATAGAAATAGGCAAAGAATAATACAATAACAATGGATGTAGGATTCGCTTTAAGCATCCGAATCACTTTAAAAACCTCTTTTGCCAATCTTCTATATATTTTTATCCAACATATATATTCTCAGCACCACATTCAAATCTCATAAAACCATCACGTGTAATTTCTAAGACTCTTTTAACACTTTGCACATGCGAGTCGTTAGTATTCAAAATCAAACATCGACAAAATGGTTGATTCAGCCACTAACCCAGTTAAGAAAACGACCTCAAGGTGCGAACTGTAAATTCAAATCACGTTTACGGATTTGGCCTCTCTATCCTACTTGGGATAAACGACGAGTCAGTCAATATATGCTAACACCAACTTGGGCAAGTTACATCCTCCAAGCCAGAAAATGAAGTCAAGTAGGACAAGATGTTTTCAAACATGCATTAATTTAATTTTCTTTCTTTAATTTCTGGCTTTCTTAAGTGGAATAGAGAATAATTAGTGTTAACTTTATGCCATATTCCAATTAATATTTTAATTAATTAAATTAATCTTATCCTGATTAGGATTTGTAAGTTGTACCTTGTACTATAGTAATCATTCTTTGTCAGCATATTCTTTGGTGCTCGGAAGCACATAACATAAAGAAGGATATTCTTGTAAGTGATTCTATTGTTGGATTATGCCATGTTCATGGACCCATTAGAATTGACCAAATTACCCTCATAAGTTTGAAAATTTACATAAACTAAAGATGAAGAAAGATTTGATAATTGAAGGAAACTTGATCACACCTCTATTATTAGTTTAATATAATCTTGTGGGTAATATGATTTTTGATCAAGGATCATTAATTTAAGCTAAAGGAAAGCATAATTTAATTCAATATTAAATAATTTCACAAGGGTAAAATAGGAATTTCACATTATTTGTCTATAAAATATTAAGTTTGTGTTCTATCACATAAGCTTTTACTTGGCAAAAGAAAACAAGAAATGTGAAATTTCAACAGCCCTATGATAAAAAAAAAAAAAAAAACTCACACAAAATTTATACAACCACCTTTGATAAGTGCCATGTGTAATCAAGCAACCCAAACCCTACCCACACCACCACGTGTTCTCACCAAAAATCGGTTTCATGAAAAACCCATGTCACTTCCGTAAGACAATGGCTTTGTCACCTTTCTTTAACTTCCCGGTACTTACAAAAACTTAAAACACTCATTTTAACTATAAAAACTACCTTCTTCTCTCTGCAAATTCCTCTTCACGGAACCAAAACCTTCTCTCTTTCTCTCTATCTCTCCAAACACGGACATGCCAAAAGGACTCTACAGTGATTTTGAAAGGCTTCAACCAAGAGTTTTTCTATGTCAACGGATAGGCTCATTGTGGACAGATTGCGGTCTGATGATGATAAAATGCAACCAAGGGTTGTGTCAACGTTGCCACGCAACAATTCATCAATACATGGCGCAGAACATGAATGGATTTTCGAAGAGTTGCCGAAGGCGACGATAGTTTCGGTTTCGAGACCGGACACCAGTGATATTAGTCCCATGCTTTTGTCTTACACCATTGAGTTACAGTACAAACAGGTTCCTGATTTTTTCTTTCCTGCTTCTTTCTTTTGCTTAAATTTGGATTTTAGAAAAAAAACATTGAGGGGAAAGGATGAAGATTGGTTTTTTCTTCTATTTTGGTGGTGGGTATTTTTCCATTTCTGAAATTAAACGGTACGGAAATGTTGAATTTGTGAGTCCATTAGGCGTATAGGCGCTGTTGATGAAGGGGGTTTTTGGCTTGTTTGGAGAGAAATCGGAAGAAATGGAGATTAGAAGAACTTGAATTTTGTATTTTTCATGTTTTGAATAGATTGAATAACATAGAAATAATGTAGAACATTTTACTTATTTTTGTCTAGCACAAACTAACTGAGGTTGGAATCAAATCATTGATTGTTAGGATCCGGCGCTTGCCAGGCCAAGTTTTAGAATTTGGTATGATCATGAAGAAGATGGCATTTTCTTAGTACTTTAGTGAGTGAGTGAGAGTCTAGTTGTTGTTCTTCCAGTTCCTTTGTTGGATGCCTTTTATTCTAAATGTGTGTTGTCTTGAGAATCAAGAGAAGATTTAGGATTATGTATTATTATTACGTGCTTTGGACATGCAGCAAGAAATGTTCAAGTATTATTGATTGTAGTTTTGTTTGACAGTTCAAGTGGCGTCTGAGGAAGAAAGCTTCACAAGTTCTGTATCTTCATTTCGCTGTACAGAAACGTGCAATTATCGATGAACTTCATGAGAAACAAGAGCAGGTTTGCCTTTGATCAATGCTATGTCTGCACGCATTTAATTAGTCCAAGTGATAAATGATGGTTCTTGTAATTCTGTTTTCTGACTCACTTTCTAAAACTGTTGTTCGATTTCATTGGATTAATGTTGCTTGGTAGGTTAAAGAATGGCTTCAAAGCTTAGGAATAGTTGACCATGTCGCAGTTGTTCAAGATGCTGATGAACCTGATGATGGAGCTGTGCCTGTGCATCAAAGTGAAAGTGTTAGAAATAGGTGAGTTCTAGACTTCTAGTTAAACATCTCCTTTACTGTCAAGGGAATCATCAAATAAAGCCCTTTACACCACTGCATTTGTAGTGCTTACAAAATTTTGCTATGCAGGTATGTCCCTTCTAGTGCTGCTTTGCCGATTCTTCGCCCATCACTTGGACGTCAACCTACAATTTCAGAGAAAGCAAAGGTAGCAATGCAAGGTTATTTGAATCATTTCCTGGGAAACATGGATATCGTGAATTCGAGAGAGGTGAGCATAAAAAGAGTTTTTTTTTCTACTTTTGCTGAAATTAGAGAAAAAACTATCCTTCACACCAAGAGGTTTTGAATTTCAGGTATGCAAATTCTTGGAGGTCTCGAGGTTGTCATTTGCACAAGAATATGGTCCAAAGTTGAAAGAGGGCTACGTTATGGTGAAGCATTTACCAAAAAACTCCAGGGATGAGACTGATGCAACATGGTTTCCAGGCTGTTGCTTTGGTTGTAGCAACACTTGGCATAAGGTAATAGAATTTTCAATCCTAGAAATTTTGATTACTTATCTTTACACTTACAATGTCGATTAAGGTCATCTATTGTTTATATGTTCCTTTCTTATGCCCTTTTTGCAGGTCTGGGCTGTTCTGAAACCTGGTTTCTTGGCCTTGCTGGAAGAGCCTTTAAGCACCAAACTCCTAGACATAATCGTTTTTGATGTTCTTCCCACCACTAATGGCAATGAAGGGTCAGGAGTATATCTAGCGAAGCAAATAAAAGAATCCAATCCTCTGTGTTACGCATTTAAGGTCAGTTGGCTTTACCAATAATATCCTTCTGGAGTTTCTTTAGACCCCTTGATTTCTGTTTAATAACAACTATAACATTTGGAAATGTTGAAAGGTCTCTTGTGGAAATCGGACAATAGATTTGAGGACTACAAGTAATGGTAAAGTTAAAGAATGGATTGGTGCAATCAATGATGCTGGTTTAAGACCTCATGAGGGGTGGTGTCACCCTCACCGTTTTGGTTCCTTTGCTCCTCCAAGGGGTTTGACTGAAGATGGAAGTCAAGCTCAGTGGTTTATAGATGGTCAAGCAGCTTTTGAAGCAATTGCTTCTGCAATAGAGGATGCAAAATCAGAGGTTAATTCTTCCCTTTCTGAGACAAAATGTATTGAACATTCGCAATCGTTTATTAATTGTAATGCTTAATGATTAAACTTCAAGCAGATCTTCATTACTGGCTGGTGGCTTTGCCCTGAGCTGTATATGAGACGCCCTTTTCGCAAGCATTCTTCCTCCCGGCTAGATGCACTGATAGAAGCAAAAGCCAAGCAAGGTGTTCAGGTGAACAACAACATAAAAATTTTCTTAGCATTTTGTCTATGTTTCTAAATCTAGTAAATTTTTAACTTTAATTTATGTCAATGGTTATGCAGATATACATTCTTCTGTATAAGGAGGTTTCTATTGCTTTAAAAATTAACAGTATGTACAGTAAGAAGAAGCTCCTTCAAATTCATGAAAATGTCAGAGTGCTGCGCTATCCTGACCATTTATCAACCGGTGTTTATTTATGGTATTGTTTTTAGGCAATTTGAACAAATCATTTTCCTTTTGGTTTATTTTTCTTGCTTATGATCACTGATTACCTCTGGTTCCTTGCAGGTCACACCATGAAAAACTTGTCATTATTGATTACCGCACTTGCTTCATTGGAGGACTGGATTTATGCTTCGGCCGTTATGACACACCTGAACACAGAGTGAGGGATTGCCCTCCTTTCATGTGGCCTGGAAAGGACTATTACAATCCAAGGTGTTTTTTCTCTCTTTATGCCAGAAAATCTGAACCAAGAATGAGTTTTGGTTTTAAGAACTTTGATGTTAAATAAATTTTGTTTGGATAGAGAATCTGAACCAAATTCTTGGGAGGATACAATGAAAGATGAACTTGATCGCGAACAATATCCCCGTATGCCATGGCATGATATTCATTGTGCTCTTTGGGGGCCACCTTGTCGAGATGTTGCAAGGCATTTTGTTCAACGCTGGAACCATGCTAAGGTTGATCTTTTGTCACTTGTTTTCTTTTCTTTCCTGAAGTTATCTTCTGATATTAGTTTTATCATATTTCAGAGAAACAAAGCTCCACATGAACAAGCAATTCCACTCCTCATTCCTCACCACCACATGGTTATCCCTCGCTACATGGGAAGCCGAGAGATAGACATTGCAAGCAAGGACACTGATAAGAATCAGAAAGATTTAAGCAGACAGGATTCGTTTTCCTCGCGATCACCATGGGAAGATATCCCTTTGCTTTTGCCTCAAGAAGCTGATAAACTAGTCACTTCCACCATGGACCAAAAGCTAAATGGCCTGCATTCCAATAATCATAATCATAAGTCATCTGAGATCAATGGATGTTGTACCTTATCTTCCCAGAAGTACAAACCTGAAGCTTTCTCTCCAGATATGCAGATTGTAGGAGTTCTGGAGGATCTTGACTCTATGGATCTTCAGAAAAAATTGAACTTAGATTCTGTCCCAGAGCTTTGTTTCAAAGTATCAGATGAGTGGTGGGAAACCCCTGAGGAAGGCAATCACGATGTTCCTGCTGGCGAATACGAACAAGTTGGTCCACGTATTGCGTGCCGCTGTCAGGTTAGCTACACCTCTGGATTTTCTTTCTTTATTCAACTTCTCAGACTAAATCCTTTTGGTGTTGGTAACTCCAATTTTGGTTTCTTCAGTAATTTTCATTTGCTTTCTTAATGAATGACTATGTCATGTGTAGATTATCAGAAGTGTCAGCCAGTGGTCTGCAGGAACAAGTCAAACTGAAGAAAGCATTCATAGTACTTATTGTTCTCTCATTGAGAATGCACAACATTTTATTTACATTGAGGTAAGAGAACAATAGTTAATGAAACTTTTTTCTTCTCCCTAGGAGCTGGTTGTTGAATTAACTTTTAGTTTCTTATCATGGAAGTCCTCAATGAAGCTCTTGCATAGTATCACTAACTGATATTGAAAGCTTTAATGGACCTCAGAAAAGCCGATATATTTATACGTGAACATTGAATTTGAAAGTTAATTTCCAGGTCTTCTGCTGACCATCTGTGCTATTATTATTGGTGTCTTTCTTCTAGAACCAATTTTTCATTTCAGGTCTTTCAGGAGACGAAGTTATACAGAACCGTGTCTTGGAAGCATTATACAAGCGTATTGTGAAAGCATACGAGGAACAGAAACGTTTCAGAGTCATTGTTGTCATACCGCTCGTACCAGGCTTCAAGGTAGAATTTTTTGGTTTTATTTCTTAAGATTAAACTAAAAGCATAGTCAACTAAACACTTTCATTTTGGTGAATTATGGATGACAGGGAGGTATTGATGATGGTGGTGCAGCAACTGTTAGAGCCCTTATGCATTGGCAATACCGGACCATTTCCAGGGAGAAAACTTCAATATTGCATAACCTCAATATGCTGCTTGGACCCAAGACACAAGACTACATTACCTTCTATGGTTTGAGATCACATGGCAGACTTTGTGATGGTGGTCCAGTGGCCACGAGTCAGGTATTGTTTGAATAACAGACTGATAGAAACCCATTCCAATAACTCAACAATTGGGTTGGGACTTCATAGGTTTGGGTAGAACTCTCTTTGGAAAACCGACTTGTCAAGGGAGAGTGCTCAAGCCCTTCATAGCCCACATGTCCATCCTTTTCCACGCCTTCCGCAATCGACGTCCATGTCGGCCTCTTTACCCTGGTCGGCGTCTTTACCCTTTGGATGACTATGCGGATCCCCTTTGTCTTGTGCCTCCATGCCTTTTTTCGAGGTAGCAGCCCGAGCCCAAGGTCAGTTTGCCTCTTTCCCTTCCAATGTGGGATCCTAACATTCCACTACACCTTCTGCAACCGATGTCCATGTCAACCTCTTTACCCTTTGGCTGACTACGCGGATCCCCTTTCCTTTGGGCCTCCATGCCCTTTCTTGAGGTAGCACCGAGCCTAAGTTCAACTTGCCATGGGTCAGTCTCCCACGCGTAGGCTACCAGATAGGCACAAAATCATACTTTGATACCATTTGATAGAAACCCCCTCTAACAACTCAAACAATTGGGCTGCGCCTTAAGTTTTTCATGGGCTTGGGTAAAACTCTCCTTGAAAAAAGGGCTTACCAAGGGAGGATGCCCAAGCCCTTTATAACCCACATGCCTACCATTTTCCCTTCCAATGTAGGATCTTAACACATACCTATATTTATTCACCATTAGATTTCATACAATGGCTTTGTTCTACACATGAATATTGAATTGTAAAAGGTCTGGTTTTGGTTTACGTAAATTGTTTAACAATTTCAAAATCTTGATTTTCATACAGGTGTATGTGCATAGCAAACTGATGATAATAGATGACCGCGCTGCCTTGATTGGATCATCCAATATTAATGATAGGAGTCTGCTTGGATCAAGAGACTCCGAGGTACCACTTTTAGACTCACCAAGATATTCAGGGATGATTAATTATGATTGTTTCAGGATCTTCCTCTGTTAAACCAGAAATTTCACTTGTTCTTCGCTTATTCTTCTATGATTTTTATATTTTCTGTTTTAGATTGGAGTACTCATTGAAGATAAAGAATTTCTCGAATCATCGATGAATGGAGAGCCATGGAAGGCAGGAAAATTTTCTTATACTCTCCGGTGCTCCCTGTGGTGTGAACACCTTGGTCTTCCTGCAGGAGAGGTAATTTTCTGTTTTTCTCTTCTTTATTCCAAATCGTCACGAAGAATTCTACATATGTTACTGATAATTTAATTAAAGAATGCTGTAAATTAACCCTTCTGCTCTTACTTTCTTCAGACCGGCCAAATAAGTGATCCTATGGCAGATGCAACATACAGAGACTTATGGATAGCTACTGCAAAGGTAAAGATAAATAACCCTTCTAATATCCTTGAAGGTTATATCTAGATTCATTGCTGGTTAGCATGTTATTTCATTCGAGCATTTCGACTCTGAACTATCGCCTTCTCTTTATGTTTTTTACTTCACTGCTGATATACCGAGTTGAACTGTTCTATTTTCCAGGAAAACACCATAATTTACCAAGACGTCTTTGATTGCATCCCCAATGAACTCATACACTCCAGGGCTGCCCTCAGACAAAGCATGAGCCAGAGGAAGGAGAAACTGGGGCACACCACAATTGATTTGGGAATAGCGCCTGAGGAGCTGGAAACATACAAGAATGGGGAAATCAACTTGATGGATCCAATGGAACGATTGAAGTCTGTGAGGGGACATCTTGTTTCCTTTCCCTTAGAGTTCATGTGTCAAGAAGATTTAAGACCATTCTTCAATGAGAGTGAGTATTATGCAGCTCCTCAAGTATTTCACTAAGCGCCACCGCCACTGCCACCGCATGGAGAGACAAAAACATAAGACGGAACTGAAGTATGGTTCCACAAATCTGTTGTAGTTGCAGTTTGGAGATAGCCAGAGTAGTTATAGCTCTAACTAAACTAAAAATTATAGGAACTCAAGACTGTTACAATCGGATTTGAACGCCACATTGGCCTTGATGTAATGCTTTGTGCAGAAAATGAACATTCTTGCCTCCCAATAAATGAATGCAATAGTTGTGGATTACCTATTGCCAGATTGGTGTATTTAGTTCATCCTATCGCGAATAGAGGTGGCGGTGGGCTGGACCATGCCATGCCAAAATTTTCACAGCCCGCCATGTCATGCCATGCCAGACACGTAAAACTCAAGGCCCACGGCACAGCCCACAGGGCCCACGAGCCATGGCATGGCACGAAATTTTTGTGCCGTGCCATGGTGGGTCGTGCCAAAAAATTTGTGGGTTGCGGCATGTAAATTGCCACCTCTACTCGCGAATAAATTTCATAGATTAGCTAACAGAAAGGAAGAAGATATGCTCGTGAGCCTGATAATGAGCGACTTCTGATAAACTGAATACATTAAATAACATACATAGATAGTGTGTGAGAAATGATAAACAAGGAAACATTTCCTTGCCAATTTTCATTACTATTTTGGCGTTGAAACAATGATAACTTCCTGAGATTAAGTTGAAGAGTGGAAGAATAGACAAATAGCAGAAATATCATCCATTGCAATACACTTCCTCTTTCGTTTCCAGGCATGAACAGCACACTCGACCAGACGCTTGGCTGACTTTGCTCTATCTGGTGTTGAAGACACAATTTGAACTGCTTCTTGATTAGAGATGACATCCCATACCTAAGCAAGAATTTATACGCGTAATGTAATCATCAAAGAACAAGTTTTATCTTTTAACAAAGTTGTAAAATTAGTACTAGCCAAACAAATAGTGAATTATGCATACCCCATCTGTTGCAAGCACAACGAATTGGTCTTTGCTGGTTATATGCCTTTGCGTTACTTCAGGCACAGAAATTAATCCATATTCCTTTAAACAATAATCACCAAAGGCTCGAGACATTGCCAGTCCAGGCGATTCCTCATTGGGAAGCCAGACCCTGTGCACCCCTGGCTCATCTTCTAAACAAAATACACGCCCCTTGCACTGCACTATCCGCTCAGACTCCTCTGCAACATGATCGAAAAGAATGTTGTTAAGATTCGAACTCAGCAATTATGACACCATGTTAAATAACACCTAAAAACTTAAGTTATCAGGTAAAGGTCTAATATTAAAATTTAGCTCGTTAACATTCTGAAAGAGACAGATACTAACGAGGTAAGTTGGGCTTGAAATCAACTGTTAGCTGAACTGGTACCAAGTCACCATCATCAGAAGTGGTTGCTAATACAGCACGAGAGTCACCCACATTGGCTACAATGATGAATTCACCCTGGCAACATAAGCAACGCGCATAAGGTACAAAAATCACAAGAGACAGACTGAAGGTATTTGTTCTGTTATCCAAAAAAGAAAAAAACTGCTGCGGAATCAGGAATTTATATTACCTGTCTAACAATTGTCAATGCGGTTGTTCCACTATAGAAAGAATCAATCTTACGATGTTGTTCAAGCTCCTGATCAACGGCAGCACAAGTCTTGACATAAGAATGCTTCCATATATTGAACCTATGATGCTTTTTATCCGAATCCAAGTCAATCTCTGGAAGAACTGATGCTTCAGCGACAGTCTCCTGCCAATTACACAGCAAAGAAGAAGGCATCGCTTCGCGAACCTTTTTTGCCACAAAATGACCCCATGGACCGTGTCCATCAAAAATCCCACAAAAGATCATGTCTTCTTGACATCCAAATTCCTGCTCCGAAACAAATCAAATGCACATTTGTCCATCAAAACCACAACCAAGAACCACATTTTGATCCCAGTCAATGCAGCAGTAGGAAATATTCTTATTAAAGAAAAGAAGAAAACTGGAACCAAAAACTTAAACTGATAGGTAAAAACATTAACATTAGTGCTCGAGTTTAACAATAACTTGTTTAGTAGTTACTAAGAAAACACAGGAAAAGAAATACAAAACTAAATTAAGAGTAAATGATATATGCATACCTCCCAGACAATAGCACAATCTTGGTTAACACCCTTCTGGCCTCTCTTGGAAAAAACTGAGGCAAAATTGTTAGAACCATCAACATTTACAAACCCAGAAGACCTTAAAATTAAGTCATCTTTCTTGGCTTCCTTCGCCATTGCTTCTGCAGCTCCTCTTCCATCACAACTCCCAGAATTTTTCTCTTTTTTTAACGAAAAAGATCTTGCCAATCCGTTAAACATCGAGGAGAAATGCCCCATTTCTAAACTCAACTCCCCACAGCACACCACAACTATTTATGGCTCTTCGCTTCCCAACCTTTTGCTAGACTGAAAAATCTGGAGATTGAAAATGAAAAAATAAGAAAAAATGAATACAAAGACTGGAACTTTTCCTTAAAAGAAACTGCTTAGAGACTCTTGAGAAAGGAAGACTTGTACATTCTTTTTTTTTTTTTTTTTTTTTGTCTCAAGTTATTTTCCTGAGAAACAAACGGATAGTTGGAGCATAATGAATGGAACTGCACTGTAACTGACGTAAAAGACATGATCTGACTCAGAAAGCTAAGAATCTAACAGTTTAATAAGGTAAAAGAACAAAAAACAGTGAATGTGGAACAGAATTAAATAAAGTAAAAAACAAACAAAGGCTATGAATCTCATAGACATTACAGAGAATATTTAATCTGACATGGAATTCCAATAACTCATCATCTAGAATTAGGCAGAAGTAAACAAAAAAAAAAAAATTAAAATAAATCACTCTACATTCATTTAACTTAAACAGGGCTGTTTGGGAAATGCTCTGTTTGGTTAACATAGCATTGATATTTTTCTTCTCTTATCTTCCCTTCCATTGACTCAACAACCAAACTGAAGCTGACCCTTTTGTTAGTTTGCTGAGAAAACGAAGGAAAACAAATATTTTTTAAAAAAGAAAAAAGACAACCTTGAGTAAATCTAAGCCGCGTAGAATTCTAAAACTGTTGAATCAATATCAAATTTTCAAAAACCAGAAAAGTATATGAAAAACGCGATGAGTGAAGGTCAAATTTTTCATTTTGTTCTGCCTTTCTGATAACTTTCTCGGATGCCAAACAAACCAGAAGGAAAGTTTTGACACAAGCTAAAAACAACTCACTTTCTCAGATAAAGAAAGAAACAAACTTTCATTTCGTGTCTTAACTTTCCCGTAACTTTCTCAGCAACCAAACAACACCCACTTTAACCAAAACAAACTCAAAAAAGAAGCTTTTTATCAGTTGCAAGCAAGACCTTGAAAAGAAGAACCCAGATCAGAAAGCCGGAGTGTGACGCAGGTGGCGTGAAGCAGACGTCAGCTGCCGGAAACTGACGCAGAAGAAGTGAGGAAATATGGAGCTGAGATTTCTAGAGAGAAGAAGATCTCGAGATAGATTATAATCCATAATTAAAAGAAGTTTTGTTGGGTTCTGTTTCTCTCTTTTTATGTGTGGAGAAGAAAACAAAGACAATAATGTTTTGTTGTACATACAATACAAAATACAAAATATACACAAAGCTCAAAGCACTATTTGTAACTTCTGCCTCTGCTTCTGCTTCTGCTTCTGCTTCTGCATCTGCTTCTGTGTATTACTGTATTATAAGTGCTTTTAACTAGAAGTGCTTTTCACTTCAGCTTTTCTACTTTCTACTTTTGCGTCTCCGTATACCTCTTCTTGCTTCCTAGTTCCTAATTATGTATATTATGGTTAGTTATTTCTTGAGTTCTTCAGCTAAATCACATATTAACCCCTAATGTTTTATAAAACTAACTTTCTCATCCAAAATATTCTAGACTAACACCGTAATCCTTATCCGTTAACCATTGCCCTAAAAAATTTCGGAGATGAAAAATAAGAAGTTTGATTTTGTGTTTTTAAATTATCATTTTCTAAAAGTAGTGTCTAAAAATGAAAACAAGTTTATTATTATTATTTTTTTACTATAAATATAAAATATTGTGACAAGTAAAGGGTTTCTATAGGATGAAACACACTGGCTAATTGTCCACCCGATGCTACATTTTTTTTCATTAAAAAAAAATTTCACCCTCCCGACCCAACCCTAGACACTCTAAGATCTTTTTCAAACTCACTCCCATTTCGAGTCAAGAGATAGATAAATAGACGCATTCCATTGAGGTGTCTCGCACTCCTAGGTATTCTCTACCTACCGTGATTGAAAATATAGAAAACAATTTTTCAATGTTTTATATTTTCCATTTTTTTTAAGAAACCAGACTGATAAATGAACAAATATTACATATTCTATAAGAAATAATAGAGAATAAAAATAGTGAAAAAGACAACAAAACGAAAACGAAAACGATAACCTCATTATTCAACTTATTCTCTAAGGAGACAAATATGGCTATTATGAAAATTTCATATCTTATCCGTCCACTTGTGGCTAAATGGATAGAAGGCACATGGTTGAAAACGCGTCTGGTCTTAAGTTCGAGTTGTACCAAGGGGTGGCCAATTACCATATCTTAAAAAAAAGAAAATTTCATAACTTAAATAATAATCAAACAAACTTCCTCTAGAGACGGATGATTGATTGTGATTACAATGTTAGTTTTTATAATTGCTTGGATGAAAATTACTTCCATAAAACTTCAGGGATGAACATGAATTTTCCCTTGTTGTTTCTATATATGTATATAATTTATTTATTTTCTTTTTTATTTCTATTGATTTATCTATTAAAATGAAAATAGTCTTATTCTTAAATAATTTTGATGCTTCTCCAACAATTTAAAACATAAACATTAAACCAGCATGTGTTATTAAATTTCTTAATCCAAATAATTTGAGATTGCATACAACATTAAACCATATTATATACATAATAACACCTCCAATTATATAGGATTTGTTTAATTTTAATAATAATTAAACTAAATAGAAGTTTGATTTTCTAATCTAATTTAATAATTATATCACAATCAAGAGATAAGTTTCTTAATTAACAAATTAAATTAGTATCTCCTTGATAAACCCAACAACAATTTAATAAAATATATAGTTGACGGCCAAATCATGGTCTAATTTAAAATATCATTAAAAAGAATGTCCACTACACATAACTGTATCATACAATAAAAAACTATATATTATATAATGTTTTGTGAATAATTAATACTATTATCGTTGGCTACAAAATTCGTGCCCAAAAATATGTACCGTACACATGGCTAATCATAAACCAGATGCTCCTTTTATGGACCAAAACCGTCCAAATTTATAAATTAATTAAATTTTAATTATATAAGTAGGGTCAAGGCGAGGAGGTGAAGATTAATAAAATTAGTAATGGGGTTAAAAATAATAAGTTATTTGAGTTTGCATCAAATGGTTATTTTACCTAATTTTTTAAAGCTTTTTGACCATTGATTTTATTTTAAAGTATCCTTTAACTAACCCATGAGGCCATAACATTAAAATAATAGGTGAAATTGATTTTGTCAGGAGGGCACCGCTATATCACTAATTTAATATTAATCTTATGCTTAAGTGTTTATTAAATTCCTAACCCATGAGGGTTATTATTATTATAATAATAATATATCGAATTTGTCCTTATCAGACTTTCTTATAATGGTAATTTCGATGATTACTTGTTGATAACATCATCATTGACATAAATAATTTAGAATATTGTGGAAAGAAGTTTTTTTTCTTCTTTTATCAACTATGTGTTATTAATCTAATTATTAAAACTATTTGATAAGATTACGTATAATGGTTGATCAGTCATATATGTGGTTTATTCTCGTAAGGTTCAGACTTTGAGTTTCCTGTTTGATATCTAATAACAAAAATTATAGGGTTTGACGAGAGTTCTAATTTTCAAACTTACATGATTATAAGATTTAATAGAGACTTCAGTTTGATACTCAAGTTTGCAAAACAAAAGAAAAAAAATAACCATAAAGTCGTAAGAGAGTTTGTAATCAATCTTGTCACTTATCTGGATGATAATATTATCTCGATAAAGCAAGAAAGATAACGAACCCCGTCTCTCAAACAATAATTTTGTTTTTCTTCAAAATTTGGGAAGACATGGGGAAAAAAATCAAGATGACAATGAAAGAAGAAAGGACCAAAAAAGAGATCCAAGTATGAAGGAAAATTAGGTGTGAATGGAGACACCTCACATGTTAAATTTGTAAGGCCATATTTACAAAAGATAAAAGGGAGGCATTGGTGGATATACTTTTCTTCATTTGCCTTATCTTGTTATAAGTCTTGTCATTTCAATCTATAGTTTTCTTTTTTTCTTTTTAATTATTATTATTATTATTAACAAATAATTTTGACCAAAATGAGTTATTAAGCTTCCATAGACGTTTCAGAAGTTATGTTAATGGAAAACTATGATAATCGACCTACACACATCCAACTACTAGGGTTTTTCATAATTCATAAATCATTTCATAGCTTATACTCAAAGAAAATCAAATCAAAACCTTAGGGTGCATTTGTTTTATTTTTTCATACCCTATTCCTAAAATACATGTTTGTTTAATTATTTGAGAAATACTATTCTATTTTTTTAATTACTTTTAAACCCCTTAAATTTATTAATTTAATTAAACACCCCTAGAAAAAAGTTTAAAAATTAACAAAAATACCCTCACCCACCCATAGTTGCCAGATTCCGACAACCACAGAATCTATCACAACGGTGTAGAAACGACCAGAACTGGTCGATAATTCGTCGATCTGGCTTTTTCCGGTCAGATTCATAATAGATTTGGTCATTAGTGACAGCCAAATCTTGGCCATCGTTGACCGACAATGACAACCATATCTTTGGCCGTTGCTGACAGCCATATCTTTGGCCTTTTACGACCGTCGACGGTCAGATATGACTGGAAAAGGCCATGTCGACCCACGATCGACCAAATCCGACCGATCTACTTCGTAACGCCATTTTTACGCGATTAGGCGGTGGTGGCCTAAATCTAGCTTGTGGGTGGGTGGGGTTGTTTTTGTCATTTTGTAAAAATTTTATATATTGGGGTATTTAGTTAAATTAGCAAACCTATGGGGTTTTTTTATTAATTTTTAAATTTTACCTCGTAATACTCACGCTATTCAACTACTCAATATTGTTTCCAAAATCCTATCTAAAATAGCAAAACAAACACACCCTTAAATATTTTTTATGTGGGTTTATTAAATTTGTTTGAATACTATTGTGATATATCAAAATAGCCTTAAATATGACATTATTATCTACCAAACAACAATTATAGTTAAATAAACATTTTAAGTTCCTTGAGTGACCCAAGGATCCTAAAAATCAACGGTAAATCAATTTTATTATGTTATAGGACTAATAATGTAACGAAATCAAACGTTATACTAAAAACCCACAAAGTCAATGAAAAATCCTATGTATTTTTAACACAGATTCATTAAATTTGGTTAAAAACTATTTCAATTTATCAAAATAGTTTTAAACACGGGATTATTATCTACCAATATATCGTAGTTTATCGATATATCAATCTGATTACGTTATCACCCTAATAATATAACAAAATCGAACAATCTAGTAGTAAAAATCCACAAAGTCAATGAAAAATCCTTTGTATTTTTAACGTGGGTGCATTAATTTTGTTTGAAAACAAACTTTAGTGAATAGAAACGTGGAGCTCAGGGAAATGTCAAGACCAAGATGGTCCATTGCCGCCTACAAAAATGATGAGGCAGGGACAGGGACCCAATTGAGCCTTGATATTTCATTTGGGTCAATCGGATTCAGCTTATCCCTGTCAAGTCTTTCTCCAGTTGTAATTCAAATCTCCTTCTTCTGGGTGGGTGGACCCATAACATTCATTGGATCCGGATCCAGATTCAGATTATTGGTCGGTAGTAAAAATAGGGTTATTTACACTTTCATCCTTAAGGTTTGGGATATGAAAATTTAGTCCAATAAAGTAAGACTTTTAAATAAAAATTTATAATACCAATGTTATCTTATTTACATATTATTAGAAATGAAATATATATATATATTAAAAAAAGAAAAAAATTTGATATTTTTAAAATTTTTATGTTGCTCATTTTGGCTTTTGCTTTGATATATATATATATATATATATGAAAATTTAGTCCAATAAAGTAAGACTTTTAAATAAAAATTTATAATACCAATGTTATCTTATTTACATATTATTAGAAATGAAATATATATATATATATATTAAAAAAAGAAAAAAATTTGATATTTTTAAAATTTTTATGTTGCTCATTTTGGCTTTTGCTTTGATATATATATATAATTGTGATCATTTCCAATAACATACGAATAAGTGAACAAGGGTATTATAGACATTTTATTGAAAAGTTTGCATTTGACTAGACCAAACTGTTCATATCCTGTAATGCCGGAGGTAAGTACAACTACAAACCTTAAGAATGAAAGTGTAAATAATCCGTAAAGATATGATGTGAAACTTTCTTAGCCTATTATACATATGATTGCTATATAATGATCTGACAATTCAGATCACCGTTAGGATGATTTGGAGGTAGATAAAGCTAATGTTAACTATAAACTACCGTAAAACTTATAATGTGAAACTTGTAATCCTAAAATGTAAAACTTATAATATGCGTCTTTATGTGACTTTATCATATTTTTTGAATTTCTAAATGGTTAGACGCAAAAGTTTCATATTATTCCTTCTAATTTCTATGATATAATACAATTACGTATTATTTATTTACTATTTAGGTAAGACAAGTAAATTATTTAAGACAATGAAAAAGAGTATAAAACATATTTACGATATCATTAGTAATATTAAATGGAATTACGATAGTCTAATAGAGACGATTGTATAGATGATATAATAAGCCTCATTGTAGGCGCCCACAATTATCAAAAGACATGTGATTTACTTAAACCACTCAAAACGACACGCCATGAAACCATATAATGAAGGCGGTGCAAAGCAAGGACCATGGTCACCAGGCAGGAACTACTTCCCAGCCGCAATTTAAACCAATAAACAGCTGACACGTACCCCACAACAATCACATGTGGGGCGGTGCACTGGACAATGACACATTAATTTCTACACATTCCATTGGCAAGTCTCTTTTTCTTTTCCTAAGGGTAGGTGTTGACTTGTTGACTTCCAAGACCCACCCTAGAAGCTAGAAGTAATCAAGTTTCATGAGAAGTCTAGGGTTTCTAATCCTAATTGGCTAGTTTCAATTGGGTCATTATTGAAATTAGTAAATGGGATCAATCTTTGTAGACCAGATCTCAAATGGGGTCATGGAGATCTAGATTAAGTGTATTTTAAACGTGGCAATTAGGGTTTAATTATATGGACATTGTGTGTTGGTTTATTGTTAGGATTACGAAGATAATCTATGGTGGATGATAATCATGATGCTTTGAGATTAAGATTTGTGATTATAATACTAAGTTTTTGTGACTCACAAAAACTTTATGGGTTGGATGAGCATCTTAAAAAATTGTTAGTGGTGATTATATTTTAATATTGGGTTATCAATGTGACACGAAAATAAAATGTTTGTTATATCAATAAATTTTCGTTTTAAGATGTCCTTTATCATTAAATAAACCAAGATTTGACCATGATTGCACTTTTAGGTATTGTTTTAAAACCCAAACTGGACCTTGGTCTAATCAGAAACTGAACCCTTGTCTGACTCGGGTATATCCTAAACTCGATTATATTAGTTGGACCAGATTGATATAGGGTGGAATTGGAGGAATAGTACCAGATCACCGATCAGACCAATGACATCAACATGACATAATAAATTTTAAAATCTTTGCATTTCGATTTTAGATTTATTTTATTCATGTTATAATGTTATTGTGCTTTTGGATTTGGATGAATTTATTTTAGAAATTTATTAATTATTAGAGTTTTAAAATTTTATTAAATCATATTGACGAAAGCGCAATGTTGACCGTTCAACCCGGTGAGTAACGTCTATGAGACACTTGTATATCCAGATAATCAATAAGTTTCATATGATTCCTTCTAATTGCTATGATAAAATACAATTATGTATTACTTATTTATTATTCGGGTAGGACATAATCAACGAGTATGAGTAAATTATTCAAGACAATAAAAAAGAGTGTAGAACGTATTTACGGTATCATTACCAAATCCTTTGGAAATGTCTATAATTGTTGAACCTAGATGAGAAAATCCTATATAAAATTACCAAATCTTATCAATTGGATTCTTGGATCAAAGGTTTGTCTTTTAAACACTTAAGAGAATCAGAAACAAAGCCAAAAGATATGGTTCTTCAGATATTTGTCTCATCAATGCCGAACCTACTAAAATAATAATGCAGAATCAGAAACATGTGCAACAACAAACAACCTGATACAGATATGCCATTCTAGCCGGCCATATTCTAACATGACAAAATTATCAAACAGAAGGATCAAAGCAGGAGAAATGTCGACACCGGACACTACAATTCCAACATGGTAGCTAACTTCTAACAAATGTATATCACCGTGGTTATATAATCATCTACAAAGAATTGGTCGAAAACAACAACTAGTTTAGCAGGATGTATCTGTATATAATATATCAACACTACTGGTGCTGACAGAACAATATTACTGGTGTATAACCAAATGGGAATAGTCCATCAAGCACATGGTCTAAAAGATACTTATTGACTATCTGGGGAAAGACTCTCTTAACAAGATTTGTTGATATTCAATCTTAAAGGTGGGAATCTGTCATAAATGAACAGATTACCCGGTTTCTATGCTCCAGAGGAAATCATAAATTATAACAGCGTATATTTTTATGGACATTTAATAGATATCAACCATGAATTAAGTATTCGTAGTAGAGATCCAACAGTTAAGTACTGAAAGAATTTAAAAAAAAAAATCATCCATTTTCAACACGTCTACATGTAGGTACGAAGTTACTTTGGTACCTTTCCCTGTCAGTGAGCCTGTTCAATTTTATAACCGCATTAAGTTGTACCGCTCATGTGATCAGCTTGAAACAGTCTCAGTAGCTGCAAAGACTGATGGTACAGGTTCAGGTCAAGGCCATCAAAATTCCTACCTACTCGTGCCCACAATATTGCCAGAAACCAGAAGGGCACGTTGATACATATTAACGTAACTATGATACATGGGGTGAGCTAGACACAATGTGCAAGCCTTCAACCCAATAGTAACAATCCCTTACCTCATTGTCAAGCTGAATATGGAGTTCACCAATAAACTGATAGATGGACCCAACTCGAAAACTAAGGTCCCTCAGGTGCTGGGTGTCGATCTTTAAGATGGCACTTCCATCAGCAATTATGGCTATGGCTGTCTCCACGGAATACTCTTGTAACCTGGAGGAAAACAAGAAATATTTATCTTTCATATGTAAGATATTACAGTAATAAAATAATTAAATTTGAAAAGCAATACATGGGCCAATCATCCAAGCTCTGATATCAGCAAAACCAATTTAACTTTTAGAACCGTTGACCTATTCCCAATAATTAATCAATCTCATTTAGCTATTAAATCATATATATAATAGAAAAGATTACCCTTTAGAAATGGTATATCTATCATTTGTTGGCAAGACTGAAGACATTTACCTGCTGAAAAGGAAACCTGATTGGATCATACTGGTTTTGCTGACATCCATGTTGACATGCTACTAATATCTAGAGAACTATTGTCTTTCAACAGATAATCTCACTCAACGTCTTAATCATGCAATCTTAATCACGCATAATAGAAACGATTACCATAGAGGAAGGGTATCAATATCATTTGTTGGCACTGATGGAGGATGGTTCCCTGGTCAAAAGGAAACTTGATTGGAAAACAATGGTTTTGTTGGCATCCATGTTAAACAATGAACTGTAAACTACCGTTCAACAACTAATCTTGCTTAAATCTGAATCATGTACAACTGAAAGGATTACCATTGAGAGATGGTCTAAATATCATTTAAAGGAACCAAATAAAGATATTTTCCTGGTCAAAAGGAAGTCTGATTGGATAATAATAGCTTTGTTGACATCCAGATTAAAAAGTTACTAATATCTAGATGAAAACTGCATTTCAACAAATTGCTTTTTGACGTGTTGAAACATCAAAACAACTAATGTGACATACAAGAAAATTAATTATCCAGAACACAAACACCAGGAACGATCAGCACTCTGAAAATGTACCAGGTGTTTGCACCACTCTTCAGTAATGCGACAGAGATAAACAATCAAAATTTCTGATTTTGATCATAAATTCTTACTCAGTGCCAAACCAACAAACTTTCCACCAGAAGGCCCTTGTATGCCCGTCTTTAAACAATCAACCCTACTACACTATTGCTGTTATTTATCACCAGACTGATACCGCCAACTCATCTCCACCCTTACTCACACCTCATTTCATCCCCCAACACATGACCACACTACACTTTCTACCATCATCAAATGGTCCAGTGCACACTTGCATTTTTAGCTCAATTACATTACCACAACTCAAAATCCAAAAAGAGAAAAATATTGTAAAAATACTAATAGAACTCTAAAATCACAACAACTCAGGAATCCTAATGAGAAATCTAGAACTACAAGAGGCTCATAATCATTTTTTTTCCTGATACATAGAAATCCCTCAACCTTTCCTACGTGTCCACCAAGTTCTTATCTGGGTTTCAAACAGACTCAACAACCTTAATAGTTAGAAATCTGTATGCCATAAACATCCCAATCAGACACATTCAGGGGGATTTGCACCCTTGACTTATCAGTTTTACCACAAAGTCCAACCCTTGGTGTTAGGAGGAACCTAATCAGTACTGCTAGTGTTATTCAAAACGTAATCATGAAACAAAAGATGCACAGGTAAAAATAACAGATATATTTATAATAGAGGGGTACTAATCTTTGAAGGGGAGAAGTCTTACTTCCCAGTAACTCTTAGAGAAGCTCCTTCCTCAAAGAATTGAGAAGATGGGTTTAACTCTGGTAAAGTAACCAATGCCCCAGATTTTATTGCCGAGGATGCCATCAAACTGCCACCAACTCACTCAAAAAGCATCCAAAAAAAAGCGCCAGCAAGCTACACTCCACAGTCCACACACATCAAACTAACCTGAGATATCAATTAGTATCAATCAGAAAAAACAGCCCAAGATACAATCTTCATCATAAACAAAGCTAAACAACTGTTTTAGCTTTTTTCCCTCCTTTTGATAACCCAGATATACCCCAAACTCCTCAGTCATGTCAAGTTCAAAACTCAAACCCCACCAAAGCTTAAACTCCAAAAACTCATAGCATTTCACCAAATACAACGGATTACTAAACTCTAAAGCTGAGTTTTCCTTATATCGCCATTGATAATATTCCTTTATATAATTAATCACTGTACAGAGCATCTAAACAGCCGCACTGACTGGACCTAATAAAAGTACTAGTAATCTACTGCTTCCAGCATAAAAACTAGCAAAAATGAATCAAACAACATATTAGGCATCAGAACCCACTCTAATAAAGATAAACCCTCTTTCATTACTTCTTTCCCACCCAACCAACAAAATTGTTCAGAATTTACACATTAATGCACGAAAATTCATAGTTCCAAATTTACCCAGATAAAAAATAAAACCAAACTATAAACAAGTTTCTTTGACGCATATAATCAAACACCTTATACAGTTACACGAAATCAAAGTTGAATACTAACAAGGCATTAGAAACCACTCTAATAAAGATAAACCCCTTTCATTACTTCTTCTTCTCACCAAACCAACAAAATGGATCAGAATTTACTGCCTCAGCTACCCAGATAAAATATACAATCTCCATCAGTTAGAATACCGATATATACCAAAACAAATATAAAGTTTCTAACTAACCTGGAGTTGTGGAAAGTCTTCCCCCATAAGAATCTCAACAAAACGAGGAACAACACCAGCTTGTATAACTTCCTCAATAGGAGGGCTGCGTTCTGTCAAAAGATGGAGAAATACAGTTCAGTTGTCATAAAAATATGCATAGAATCAGAATTCCAAATGTGCATTACAAGAAGCAACGTCTCACCAATTGACAACAATTTCCGGAACTGAGTTGTTGCCTCAAGCTGTAGATTACCATCATCTGTCCAAACACCAGCTACCATAGCTGGTAGATGTTCCAACTGTAATCATGCATTCAATTACTACATGAGAACATTCATCAAACCTTGAACGTTCCAAGCACTTCAAACCCTAAAACTAGAATCAAACCCTTAATAGGAAATCAAAGAAATCAAAATAACCCTCATTACCCAATAAAGATGAGCTCAAATTTCATTAAAAGCAAAAAAATCATACTTAATCTTCACAAAGTCAAAATCAATCATAACTATAATCAAATAAAATAAGCTCTAGTTCAGTTAAAAATAAATAAATAAATAAATTTAACTTCATAAAACATTGAAAAAAATGAACCAAAAAGAGCTCTAATTCATAAAGCTTGATTGCAATGCGTAATTATGAAACTGATCCATCTTCTGAATAGCAGAAGTATAAGCTCTAGTTTGATCAAAATAAGTTCATAAGTCATAAAACACTACATACAGTGAATCAAAAGAGTTCTAATTCGATAAAGGCTAATCACGAATGACCTTCTTCTCGACAGCAGAAGCATGAATGTTCTGAAGGCCTTCTCGTCGCTTCTTCTGCAAGCTTTCTTGGATCTCCACCATGTTGTCTTCTCTCCTCCGGCATCCCTCATCCGCGTCCCCCGCCAACTCGTTGCGGTTCCGGTGGACCTCCGTCCTCTCGCTCTGCCTCAACGACGTCGCTTATTATTTAATTTGAATTTTAGGTTTACGAGAGTGCGGGACGAAAGAATAACTGGCTTATATAGGTTATGGTTCTCGCTTATTAATACAAGTTTTGTCATTTTTAGCCTTTGGAGTCGTTTAGATGGGTTTTTGGGCGCTTTTATCATTTTTAGGGTTGTGTTTGCAAGTTTCTGGACTTTTTAGAATTTCTGTGATAATTGTTTAATTTAGCTTTTCCTTTGACTTTTCGGATTAGTTTTTTTTTTTTTTTAGAGAAACTATTTAAAAGTTGTTTCAGCCGTAACAGAAGGTAGTTTTTTTATTATTATTATTGAACGAATTATTAATAACCTTTTATGGTTGTTTTGTTTAATCCAGTATCCGAATCTTGATACAATTTACTGGTGTTTTTTTGTACCACTTGTTGTTGTTTAGGTTTCAGTCATCTCTATTATTGTTTTGACATCATTTAATGTTAGCTACCAAAATAGAGAAATTTAAGTTGAATTTTTAAGTTTAATACATCTCATTAATATGAAATTATGTCACTTTTCAATTTTAATAGATTTTATCGAAATTTAACTCCTAAAAGCAAAGTCTTTAAGGAACTTTGTTTCAACATTTATCACATTATTGTTAAGGCTAATATTAAGACATATTTTTAACGAACGATCACAAAAACGGAAAACCTTCCCCAAACATTATAATTAATACAACAAAAATGGTCTCTTTATAGGCTAACCAATACAACGAAAGTCGAGAGAAGTAAACAACCTCGTGGCCAATGTAATACATATAAATTAATTCCCAATAGAGCAAGTAAACAAAAATCTCATAACACATAGCCTAAAGATAATTAATTGAAGATGGTTTACCGCAAAAGTCCTTATGGAATATGGAGTGTGAAATCCTATTGGTGAGCAGTGAAGTTTTGGATTCCACAAGAAAAGAGGACATCGCTGCCTTTCAAACCTGTGAAGAAGAGTGTGCAAGATAATTTAAGCTTTCCTATTAATGTGGATTTTTATGGCATCAATAAGTGAAACAAATGGATGATATTTTTTTCATTATACAAGTTTTTGTGTATCAAAAGATATTCAGCTTTCCTGCTGCGCACGATAAATGTTTGGTAAAAATATAAATATCCTAAGGCCCGTTTGGATCGGGTTGAAATTTTTTAACAAGGGTGTTATTTGTTTAATTGAGTAGATTACTGTGTTTGACATTTTTGTACAAAAAAATTACCGGAAAATAAGATGACAAATAGTACCAAAAATGGGGTAAATCATCAGGAATAATATTACCTGGGGGGAGGGTGGTATTAAAATATTACTTTGGTAATCTAAATTTCTTTCCAATTTTGCCCTAAAACAGTGGACAATGTGGATGAAAATATCCTTGGCTTTGTTAATAATTACAAAACACCTAATTTATAAAATGACAAAAACACCCCCACCACCGACCGGATTCGACCAGTTTACGGCTAGATCTAGCCGTCGATGGCTACAAAAGGCTAGATTTGGCTGTCGACGGTTGCAAAAGGCCAAATCTGGTCGTCTCTATTGGCCGTCGTTGATCGTCAATGACAGTCATTTTTTGGCTATCAGATCTCGCTTTTTCCGGCCAGATTGGTGAATAAACGGCCATTTTCAGTCATTTTTAGGCCGTTGTGACTTGTGACAAATTCCGGCCACCATTGACGGTGGTTGCCGAAATCTGGCAACTATGGGTGGGTCTTTTTTTCTGGGGGTGTTTAATTAAGTTAATAAACTTAAGGGGTCTAAAAGTAATTAAAAAAATAGAATAGTATTCCCAAATAATTAAACAAATAAGTATTTTGGGAATAGGATAGAGAATAGGGTTTGAAATAATAAAACAAACAAGCCCTTGATTATTTATATCTAGTAATCATCTAAAGGGCATTCTAGTAAAAGGGCATTTCAGGACATCTGTTATTACTATCAACCAAACACATTAATTATTAATACATCCCAATTGAACCAAGTACAATAATAATTTAAATCTGGTAATCTACAATGTAATCTTTCTTTCCAGTAATCTTATTACTAAGATAAAAAAAATATTATATGGTCCAAACGTCCCCTAAAGGTAATATATAATCACATAAAACATAAAGCTTTGTTTTGCTGCATGGTTATAACCCTTGTCATTGAGACAAAGCTTCAGATTAATTTGAAGGCAAGCAAAACTGTGGACAATAGTGTGCAAAGGAGCACCAAGGGGATTTGCTTATGCCTCATGGTGCCTAAATCACAATTCTATACACGTACTATCTCGCAAATAATTATTAGTGGGACTGATATCTACTTTATCCATATCTAATGCGACTAATAATATTCTGCCACATTATATTTATAATAAAATTATTGATGTAATATATATATATATATATTAAGAAACGTAATATATTTTATTTAAAAATATATTTCACATAAAAAGAGAACTTAATTTCGACTTTATGTGATCATTTAAAAAAAAAAAATTATAAGTATTATTTTTCCTTTTTTATCAATAAAACACCTGTTGCCAAAATTTGGGTTTTGTAAAAAGGAATTATGAAATACCACCACCTCAAAATGAGGTTCAATGTGAGGTAAAACATTGTATCTTTGCATAGAGAAACACGACAAAGAAGAAAAGATGTTGAGGTAATGAGGAAGGAAGAAGAAATTATTTATTTAGTAATTCTCATCATACTCTATCTGGAAGTAAATTTCTTCTTTTATTTTTCTTAATTGATGAAAGACCATGAGCTATGTTAGCCTTGGTTGTTTTTATTATTTTATGTATGTAATTGAAATATTTATACGTTGAATGAGTTGGCTTTAGTTAATTTTGGATAATATGTTTGGTTTTTGTTGAGTTTAATAAATGAGTTTGAAATTGAAAGATGAAATTCCTAGATTTTAAAGTAAGTTTTGATTTAATATTGTTTATGTTGAGACATTGGTTAATTAGTTGTTGTTTTAATTTGAGTTTGATAAATTTTGGTTTGAAATTTGGGGATTTGGTTTAATTATAGAATTGATAATTTAGTATGTATAACTTTTGAAATTAAATTTTTAGATTACATTTTTATGCTTATTACTTCGGTATACATTTTATTGTAAATTTATCAATACAGATATTTTGACCTCACTGACTAGAAATTTTAGCTACACTCCTAGTTATAACCCTTGTCATTGAGATAAAGCTTCAGCTGAATTGGAAGGAATGCCAAGCTGTGAACAATAGTGTGCAAGGAGCACCAATTACTAGATTTAATTATGCCTCGGCCTAACTTGTAATGCATGTCACAATTGTATACACGTACGTACCATCTCACAAATAATTAGTGGGCCTAGTTTATCCATGTCTAATGCTACTAATAATATTCCATCACATTATATTTATAATAAAAATTATGAAGTCGTATTCATTCGTTAAACTCAAAATTAGGTTTATTTGAAAAGGTTTAAAAAACTTAAGACCATGAGTTGTGAAATTTTCCCAATAGCTAAGGTATGTGTAGATGATCAAATCTATCGTGGATGCTTGTGAGGATGATCCCGTGAGGTAGAGGCCACAAAAAAATGAATGTGAAGTTGACGCCGACATGGTATTGGCCATAGGCACCCCAATGCTCAAGTTAGCATAGTTATGACAGGTATTTAGTAAGACAAATAACGAGATAGAGTTTACCATGATTGTGGAGCTAAGGCTCGAATATTGATGTAAAGTGGTTGAAACATGACTCTGCGTTTAGAAATGACTATTCTTGAAAGAGCAAGAACAAGAGAACTAGAGGGAAGAATTGTCAATCGATCCCTTCTGAGAGGATTGACCTCTGCATGTATAGGGAGCTAATGGGTTTGAGTCCCTATGAAGTTAGGAGCACTAGTTCCTATGAAACTAAAACTACTCAAAGAGTTAGAATTTGTGTAAGACTTCGAACCCTCAGGATGTTAGAAGTCCTATAGGACTCAAAGTCCTTGGGGTGCTAGAATCCTCATGAGACTTGGAGTCTTGAGAAGTGAGTGCCGACCCTTTTGAGTAGCCCAACTCATAGATGGGCCCATTTTTTGGAGCGGTCCAAATTGTAGAAAGGACCCTCAAGGGATGGACCTCGATACAATACCAATCGCAGTTGGACTATAGCATTGGGTTGTCTAGTGCTGGACTCTAAAGTAGAGCCATATGTGATTGGGCTTGGTAAGGGTCCAATACGGATTTTTGCCCATACAGTATGGCATGCCAGTTTAAAATTATATAACTTTGATCAATATGTACAACATTCTTGAGAAAATAGCTCAGATTCTTTTATATTTGAGTAATACATAGTTTTTCATTTAAATATACTCTCTAATTCACTATAGACAACAGCCCAAAAAAAAAAAAATTAGTTTTGGAATTAAAAATAATATATCAATTTTCTTATCTATTAATAATCATTTTCTAAAGTTGATTTGGCACTATATATAATATATGATTATGTCTCTGATGATAGGCTTCATTTTTATATTATAATTTAGGAGCATGATATGAATCCACAAAAGTGATCAATATTTTAATTAACCTCGTTAAGTCCATGTCAAACTTTATATCAATTACAATGTGCGAGTGGAAATTACTGTACAACTTATATAATGTTTTATAGTTTTTAGACCAAGACTTGATACACGCTAATTACATGAATATAAAATGAACATTAAGTTAATTTTTTCTTTCTTCACGGAGACTAATCAACCACGTAAAGTAGAACATAAATAATATCAAATTAGATGAAGTAAATATTCCACTACAATGTATTGATTAAGTCGTCCTTCGTGATTGACCAAGACTAACATAAATTAATTGCTTTTATTGACAAAGACGTCCTTAGTGCTTCACCAAGACTTTAAATTAGTTGCTAAAGTATTGATAATGTCATATGTCTTTACTGTATGATCAAGGCTCAATGATAATTTATTTTATTGTAAAAATCAAGAATACAACATTAATTTGTACTTCTATCAACCTCAATTCAGTCTAGTATATTCATTGTTAATTTTATCCTATAATACTGAAGGTAAGTACAACTCCAAACCTTAAGAACGAAAGTGTAAAAAACCCTAAAAAACCCGAAAAAAAATATAATGTAAAACTTTTTTAACCCATTATACAGGTGGTTGTCATATAAATGATTTGACAATTCAGATCACTGTTGGAATTTAGAGGTAGATAAAGTTAACTACTGTAAAACTTATAACGTGAAACTTGTAAACTTAAAATATAAAGCTTATAATATGCATCTTTATACGACTCTATCATAGCTTTGGAATTTCTAAGTGATTAGACGTAAGTTTCATATATTTCTTCTAATTTCTATAATAAAATATAATAATTATTATTTATTTACCATTTGGGTAGGACATAATCAACTAGTATGAGTAACTTATTCAAAACAATTAAAAAGAGTGTAAAGCGTATTTATGATATCATTAATAATATTAGATGATATTATATAGATATTACGATAGATTATATAAATGATAAAATAAGTCCCATAAAAAGTATCGTAGACGTGCACAATTATAAAAAGACGTGTGATTTACTTAACCACTCAAAACGACACGCCATAAAAGCACATAATGAAGTCGGTGCAAAGCAAGGACCATGGTCACCAACTCCTTCCCAGCCGCAATTTAAACCAATAAGCATCTGACACGTATCCCGCAACAATCACACGTTGGACGGTGCACTGGATAATGACACATTAATTCCACACATTCCATTGACAAGTTTCTTTTTCTTTTCCATGGATAGGTGTTGACTTGTTGACTTTCAAGACCTATCCTAGAAGTAATCGTTTCTTTGGTTTATTTATTTTTGTTTTTTTTCGATACTGGAGAGTTGTGACGCAAGCTTTTCCCAAAAGTACGACTTTCATGATAAAGAAGGCAACTTCCCATTCAGGGCCTAGCAGATTCCGCGTAATTTTCCAGTCATCCCCATCACAGAACTGATTCATGAAAAAGAAGACAACTTCCCATTCAGACCAAGCAGATTCCGCGAAATTACTCCAGTCCATGTTAGTTTCCACGTTTTCACATATTAGTCTCCACCACAGAACTGATTCATGAAAAAGAAGACAATATTAATTGACCCTTCTTTTCTTTCTATTTATAACCTTATATGTCCTTGTAATTTCATCATTCGGAAAAAATGGGTTGTCTATTCTGGGTTTATCAAATTTTATACATTCAGTTGTTATATTTGTGCTCTCAAAGTTCTGCAACACTCTGCTCTCATGACCAGAGTTCTGCACTCCTCCAATTTAAGCAACTCTTTTCCTTTGTCAATCGTTCGTCCTTTCATTGTGATGATTATGCATACTATGCATCTCTTTTTTCTCCATATTGTGATGGAAGGTGTCCTTCTTATCCTAAAACAATGTCTTGGAAAGAAGATGAAGATTGTTGCTCTTGGGATGGTGTCACTTGTGATTCTTTAACAGGTCATGTGATTGGTCTCGATCTTAGTTGTGGTTGGCTTCAAGGAAATATCCCTTCCAATAGTAGCCTTTTTCTTCTCAATCATTTGCAAAAGCTGAACTTAGCTTACAATGATTTCAATCTCTCTCAAATTCCTCCTGATTTTAATCGATTCACTAGTTTGACACACCTTAACCTTTCCAACTCAAACTTTTCTGGTCAAATTCCATCTGAAATCACCCACTTATCTAAATTGGTCAAGCTTGATCTTTCTGAAAATTCCCTTGAAACAGCTACTGTAAAGGGGTTAGTTCAAAATTTGACCGATTTAACAGAACTTCTTCTCGATGATGTAAGTATGTCTACTGTTGTACCAAGTTCCTTCATGAATCTATCTTCTTCTCTGTCTTCTTTGAGTCTCTCGAATTGTGAGTTGCAAGGGAAGTTTCCAGATAACATCTTTCACCTACCCAATTTAAAAATCCTGAATTTAGAACGTAATTACAATTTGACAAGTATTTTGCCAAAGGTTAACTGGAGTAGCCCCCTCAAGTTTTTGGATGTCTCTTACATGACTTTGCCTGGAGAATTACCTAATTCCATCGGCAATCTCGTGCACTTGACACATTTGAATTTCTATAATTGCAGTCTCAATGGGTCAATTCCTATTTCACTTGGAAACCTTACAAAACTCAATTATTTGAGCCTCTCAGGTAATAATTTTGCAGGTCAAATCCCTTCATTTCTTTCCAATTTTGATCAGCTTCATACATTAGATCTTGGAGGCAATAACTTCATCGGTGGATTTCCAGAATTTTTTGTCAACTTAACTCAACTTTCTGTTCTAAGCTTAGCGTCTAATCAACTAGCTGGTCCAATCCCTTCTCACGTAAGTCCCCGTGGAATTCTAGTTTATATTAGTTTATATAATAACTCTTTCAATGGGTCCCTACCATCTTGGCTATTCACTCTACCTTTATTACAGTATGTGGACCTCACTTATAACCAATTAACTGGCACTATAGATGAATTTCAAAGTAAATCTTTGAAATTTATTTATTTAGATAATAATAGATTGCACGGGTCAGTTCCGGGTTCAATATTTGAACTTGTGAATTTGACTGATCTCTCTCTTTCTTTAAACAATTCAAGTGGAATTGAGCTTTACTTGTTTTCAGAGCTCAAAAAACTTGAAGGGCTTCATCTTTCCAATACCAATCTATCATTGAGTACCATATTCAACAATAACTCTTCCTTTCGCAAACTTCGGTACTTGACATTATCGGCTTGTAACATAAGTGAGTTTCCAGATTTCTTACGTAGCTCACACCAATTGGAGTCTCTAGACCTTTCTGACAACAAAATCCACGGTCAACTTCCCAAGTGGATGTGGGACATAGGAAAGGAAACTTTGTACAGTTTAAATCTTTCCCACAACCTTCTTACAAGCATAGATCCGCTTCCATGGAAAACTCTAAGATTTCTAGACCTTCATTCCAACTTGATTCAGGGACCACTTCCAAATCCACCACCTTACTTGAGTTTGTTTTCTTTGTCAAACAACAATCTCACGGGAGAGATACCTCTCAGCTTGTGCAATATGAGTGTCATACAAATTCTAGATCTTTCTTATAATAATTTGAATGGTACAATTCCAAAATGCGTGGGAAACATTAGTAGTCTCCATGTGTTGGATCTACGAAAAAATAGATTGCATGGCAGCATTCCTGGAATATTTGCACGAGACAATCATTTTAGGACTCTTAACTTCAATGGCAATGGACTTGAAGGGTCGATCCCACGAAGTTTGGTTAATTGTATCATGCTTGAGGTTCTAGATCTCGGAAACAACAAGATAACTGATAGTTTCCCATATTGGTTGGGAGATCTTCCGAAGTTGCATGTTCTTGTTCTCCGCTTCAACAGCTTTTACGGTTTTGAGTGGGGTTCTTCTAAATTTAATGGTTCTTTCCCTATGCTGAGAATCTTAGATCTCTCACACAACAATTTTGGGGGTCATTTGCCAACAAGGTTGTTTGAGAATCTAAAAGGTATGGCGAATCTTGATGAAGCCAAGAGGAAGTTGAATTATATGGGTGAAGACTATTATCAAGATTCAGTGGCGATCGTAGTTAAAGGTTTTGAAATCCAATTGGAGAAAATTGTTACTACTTTCACTGCCATTGATTTATCAAACAATTCCTTTCACGGAGAAATTCCAAACTCAATTGGAAAACTTCATTCACTTCGACTCCTCAATCTCTCTCAAAATAGCCTAACCGGTCATATTCCTTTGTCTTTAGGAAATGTGACTGCACTTGAAGCTTTAGACCTATCTTCAAACAAGCTTGTTGGAGAGATTCCATCGGAATTGGTAGGTTTGACCTTTCTTGCAAAGTTAAACTTATCACAAAATCATCTTGAGGGACCGATTCCTCGGGGGAACCAGTTCGAGACCTTCCAAAATGACTCGTACAGTGGAAACTTGGGCCTTTGTGGATTTATGTTGTCAAACAAATGTGATATTGATGAGACACCACAACCAGAATCATCAATAGACCATGATGAAGAACACAACATTCCAACCTGGGTAGATTGGAAAGTCATTATGATGGGTTACGGAAGCGGACTATCACTGGGCTTAACGATAGGATATATAGTTTTCTCAACAGGAAAACCACGATGGTTTCTACAGATGATTGATGGACTTATTCGAAGATGTAATAGAAAGACTAAGCGAAAGTGATTCTCTTGACAAGGTTAGTTCGGTTAAATTATTCATCCATTTTTTTTTCCTCCAGATTTAGGATCTTCATTAATTAACACCTATTTGAAATTTGTGCAAATGTTATGGATCAATGTTTTCTGAAATAATATAATTATTTTATACATGTAACATCCATATTTATAACCTGGCCGCTTTATCTTAATACAGGAACTTGCCAAATTTGTGGAGATGAGTGTAAGGTGTGGAGATGAGTGTGATAAAGGATTGCCAAATTTGTGGATTCATCGTTTGTAGTTTAATATGTAGCGTTAAGTAATGTTGTATCAATTTCAAATGTTCCTTGAATAAATTTCAAATTTTCCTGGTACTTTCATTTAAAACTTGTGCAATCAAGATGATAAAATAATCACTACTGATAATTAATTCCAAAGAGAAAGAAGGATAAATAAAAAAAAAAAAAATATATATATATATATATATATATATATATATATATATATATATATATCAGAAAATTTATGACTATTATTTTAATGGGATTTAAAATATTTATGACAATAGTATTTTAATGGGATTTAAAAAGTTTCATGAAAATTTTGTTTGAAAAGAAATCATGCATTTGTGGAAAGTAATTTTAGAATTGTAAGAGATTAAGTAAACAACTTGGTTGTAGACATTAAAAATCAACTTTAATTAAATCAATTTTAAATGCAATATATAGATTATTCAAAAAAATACATTATTTAAGGCAAAAGTTGAATTTTGAAATATCAATTAAACTAATACTAAATTTATAGAAAATTAAATAATATAATATCCTAATTAGCAATTGCCTCATTTGCCAAAGAGAAGTTATATTAAATGGTAAAATTGTCCACATCCTATAATGCTGGAGGTAAATACAACTCCAAACCTTAAGAATGAAAGTGTAAACTGCAAAACTTATAATGTGAAACTTATAAACCTAAAATGTAAAACTTATAATATGCATCTTTATATAACTCTATCATAGAATTTCTAAGTGATTAGACGTAAGTTCATATTATTCCTTCTAATTTTTATGATAAAATACAATTATGTATTATTTATTTACTATTCGGGTAGGACATAATCAACGAGTACTGAGTAAGTTATTCAAGACAATAAAAACGAGTATAACGTATTTACGGTATCATTAATAATATTATACAGATATTATGAATTTACGATACGTCTAATAAAGACGATTATAAAAAGACGTGATTTACTTAACCACTCAAAACGACACGCCATAAAACCATATAATGAAGTCGGTGCAAAGGGAGGACCATGGTCACCAAGCAGGAACCACTACACAGTCGCAATTTAAACCAATAAGCAGCTGACACGTACCCCCCAACAATCACATGTGGGGATTTACACTGGATAATGACACATTAATTTCCACACATTCCATTGACAAGTCTCTTTTTCTTTTCTTATAGGTAGGTGTTGACTTGTTGACTTTCAAGACCCACCCTAGAAGCTAGAAGTAATCAAGTTTCATGAGAAGTCTAGGGTTTCTAATCCTAATTGTTGACCCTAGATGAGAAAATCCTACTTAAAATTACCAAATCTTATCTACTAGATTCTTGGATCAAAGGTTTGTCTTCTAAACACTTAAGAGAATCAGAACCAAAGCCAGAAGATATGGATCTTCAGATATTTGTGTCATCAATACCAAACCTACTAAAAGAATAATGCAGAATCAGAAACATGTGCAACAACAAACAACCTGATATAGATATGCCAGTCTAGCTGGCCGTATTCTAACATGACAAGGTTTATCAAATAGAAGAATCAAAGCACGAGAAATGTCGACACCGGGCAATACAATTCCAACCTGGTAGCTAACTTCTAACAAATGTATATCACGGTGGTTATATAATCATCTAGAAAGAATTGGTCGAAAACAAACAATTAGTTTAGTAGGATGTATCCGTATATAATATATCAACACTACTGGTGCTGACAGAACAATATTACTGGTGTATAACCAAATGGGAATAGTGCATCAAGCACATGGTCTAAAAGATACTTATTGACTATCTCGGGAAAGGCTCTCGCAACAAGATATGTCGATATTCAATCTTAAAGGTGGGAATCTGTCGTAGATGAACAGACTACCCAGTTTCTGTGCTCCACAGGAAATCAGAAATTATAACAGCGTATATTTTGATGGACATTTAATAGATATCAACCATGAATTAAGTATTCATAGTAGAGATCCAACAGTTAAGTACTGAAAGAATTAAAAAAAAAAAAAATCATCCATTTTCAACACGTCTACACGTAGGTACGAAGTTACTTTGGTACCTTTCCCTGTGAGTGAGCCTGTTCAGTTTTATAACTGCATTAAGTTGTTGTACCGCTCATGTGATCAGCTTTAAACTGTCTCAGTAGCTGCAAAGACTGATGATAGAGGTTCAGGTCAAGGCCGTCAACATTCCTACCAACTCGTGCCCGCAAAATTGCCTGAAACCAGAAGGGCATGTTGATACATATTAACGTAACTATGATACATGGAGTGAGCTAGACACAATGTGCAAGCCTTCAACCCAATAGAAACAACCCCTTACCTCATTGTCAAGCTGAATATGGAGTTCACCAATAAACTGATAGATGGACCCAACTCGAAAACTAAGGTCCCTCAGGTGCTGGGTGTCGATCTTTAAGATGGCACTTCCATCAGCGATTATGGCTATGGCTGTCTCCACGGAATACTCTTGTAACCTGGAGGAAAACAAGAAATATTTATCTTTGATATGTAAGATATTACAGTAATAAAATAATTAAATTTGAAAAGCAATACATGGGCCAATCATCCAAGCTCTGATATCAGCAAAACCAATATAATTATTAGAACCGTTGACCTATTCCCAATAGTTAATCAATCTCACTTAGCTATTAAATCATATATAATAGAAAAGATTACCCTTTAGAAATGGTATATATATCATTTGTTTGCACTAGCTGAAAATATTTACCTGCTGAAAAGGAAACCTGATTGGGTCATACTGGTTTTGTTGACATCCATGTTGACATGTTACTAATGGTTTTGTCTTTCAACAGATAATCTCACTTAACGCCTTAATCATGCAATCTTAATCACGCATAATAGAAACGATGACCATAGAGGAAGGGTATAAATATCATTTGTTGGCACTGATGGAAGACGGTTCCCTTGTCAAAAGGAAACTTGATTGGAAAATAATGGTTTTGTTGGCATCCATGTTGAACAATGAACTGTAAACTACCGTTCAACAACTAATCTTGCTTAAATCTGAATCATGTACAACTGAAAGGATTACCATTGAGAGATCGTGTAAATATCATTTACAGGAACCGAATAAAGATATTTTCCTGATCAAAAGGAAGTCTGATTGGATAATAATGGCTTTGTTGACATCCACATTAAAAAGTTACTAATATCTAGATGAAAATTTCATTTCAACAAATTGCTTTTTGACATGTTGAAACGTCAAAACAACTAATGTGACATCCAAGAAAATTAATTATCCAGAACACAAACATCAGGGACGATCAGCACTCTGAAAATGTACCAGGTGTTTGCACCGCTCTTCAGTAATGCGACAGAGATAAACAATCAAAATTTCTGATATTTGACTGACATAAATTCTTACTCTGTGCCAAATCAACAAACTTTCCACCAGAAGGCCCTTGTATGCCCGTCTTTAAACAATCAACCCCACTACACTATTGCTGTTATTTATCACCAGACTGATGCCACCAACTCATCTCCACCCTTACTCACACCTCATTTCATCCCCCAAAACATGACCACACTACACTTGCTCCATCATCAACTGGTCCAGTGCACACTTGCATTTTTAGCTCAATTACATTACCACAACTCAAAATCCAAAAAGAGAAAAATATACTAATAGAACTCTAAAATCACAACAACTCAGGAATCCTAATGAGCAATCTAGAACTATAAGAGGATCTTAATCATTTTTTTTTTCCTGATACATAGAAATCCCTCAACCTTTCTCTACATGTCCACCAAGTTCTTATCTGGGTTTCTAACAAACTCAACAACCTTAATAGTTAGAAATTTGGACACTATATACATCCCAATCAGTCACATTCAAGGGGATTTGCACCCTTGACTTATCAGTTGAAACCAAGGGCTTTTACCACAATGTCCAACCCTTGGTGTTAGGAGGAACTTAGTCAGTACTGCTAGTGTTATTCAAAACGTAATTATGAAACAAAAGAAGCACAGGTAAAAATAACAGACATATTTATAATAGAGGGTTACTAATCTTTTGAAGGGGAGAAGTCTTACTTCCCAGTAACTCTTAGCGAAGCTCCTTCCTCAAAGAATTGAGACGATGGGTTTAACTCTGGTAAAGTAACCAATGCCCCAGATTTTATTGCCGAGGATGCCATCAAACTGCCACCAACTCACTCAAAAAGCGCCAGCAAGCTACACTCCACACACAACAAACTAACCTGAGATATCAATTAGTATCAATCAGAAAAAACAGCCCAAGATACAATCTTCATCATAAACAAAGCGAAACAACTGTTTTAACTTTTTTCCCCTCCTTTTGATAACCCAGATATACCCCAAACTCCTCAGTCATGTCAAGTTCAAAACTCAAACCCCACCAAAGCTTAAACTCCAAAAACTCATAGCATTTCACCGAATACAACGGATTACTAAACTCTAAAGCTGAGTTTTCCTTATATTGCCATTGATAATATTCCTTTATACAATTCATCACTGTACAGAGCATCTAAACAGCCGCACTGACTGGACCTAATAAAAGTACTAGTAATCTACTACTTCCAACATAAAATCTTGCAAAAATGAATCAAACAACACATTAGTGCATGAAAACAACACATTAGGCATCAGAAACCACTCTAATGAAGATAAACCCTCTTTCATTACTTCTTTCCCACCCAACCAACAAAATTGTTCAGAATTTACACATTAATCCACGAAAATTCATAGTTCCATATTTACCCAGATAAAAAATAAAACCAAACTATAGTTTCTTTGACGCATATAATCAAACACCTTATACAGTTACACGAAATCAAAGTTGAATAATAACAAGGCATCAGAAACCACTCTAAGAAAGATAAACCTCTTTCATTACTTCTTCTTTCTCACCCAACCAACAAAATGGATCAGAATTTACTGCCTCAGCTACCCAGATATACTTAAGCTAAACTAATCAAATAACTCACCAACAAGTCAAAGTACCATAACAAATTCACGTAACAAGAGCGTATATAAATGGGTTGAAATGACTTTACATTTACAATAAATCAGATTACCAGGGAGTCTAGAACTTGCTTTTGCTTTCAATTCAACTCTACCTGAAAACTTCATAACGGCAACAAGAACCCCATTAAAGTCAAAGATCACAATCTCTTCTTGTGATATAAAATAACTTAAAAGACAGTTATAAAGGCAAAATTTTTGGAAGAAAAATCGAAACAAAATCAACCACCAAAATTTAAACACATCTTACCAAAGATTTATGCATTCTCTTAATGAGAAAGAAGAAAAAGCGATCTTTTATTTCCAGGAACATCTTCCCTTACGGTGAAATGAAAGTGACAGGGTACGTTAAAGAAGCTTGGGAGTGAAGGCACGTGGAGGGTCAAATATTGGAATGAAGGACACCTGGTGCAATGGGATTTGGAGTTAGTTTTAGGGTTCCGAGTCACATGCCACGCTGGAGTGAAGGAGATTCAACCGCGTTTTGCTCCGTATCAAATATTGTATCTATAAACAATATCAAATTTAAACTCTTGTTGACATTTCAAATTTTCAACGCCTCAATTTTTAGCTGCTCTCCATTTCTGCTCACATCTGTCACTATCTTCTTCTTTTTATAATCTTCAAATGGGGCCTTAATGGGCCTAAGATTTTCATATCAATTGGGTTCTTCTTTTTCTCATCATCAAATGGGCTCTAAATGGGCCTAAGATTTTCCTGTCAATTGGGTTCTTCTTTTTCTCATCACTAAATCGGCCTAAGATTTTCATGTCGAATCAGTTCTTTCTTCTCATTATCAAATGGGCTCTGAATGGGCCTAAGATTTTCAAGATCGTATTTGTAAGAGAAGGTTCAAGCCGAAGAATGGAATGAAGTTGAGGAATATTTGTCAGGATTTACAAATGATAACCAATATTCTATGAAGATATTTAATTTAATTACCCTCTTTACCAAAAAAAAGAAAAAAAGAAATTAGGAAGTACAAGTATCTTGAAGCCCTTGATAGGTATATGTAATTTACATTTATCAGTACAAGTTTTTTATAGTTCTGTCTTTATTTTTAGGGTATTAATTTTTTCTACCTTATATCATATTACTAGCAAGACAAGGCAAAGGTGCTTGAAATAGTGATTGATATTAAAGTGTTCTCAACATTTAACCAGGAGTAGTACAAAAAAATTACACAGTTTTTATAACTCTCAGTAATGTTAGGTAATTTTTGTTGATTCTCAATCTCCTCTTAAATAACGAGCTTTAAACTAAAATTTTGAATCTATTTATGGTCAATTTGTTAGAATTCAAGTAAAAAGTTTGGCTGAGTTGAAGAGTTCTTACTTTCATGAAAACCATTCAAACTTAAAAAATAATGCATCGAAATCTGTTGGTGGTTGTGTTTTGAAATCTAGTTATTTTGAATTAATGTTTTATTTTTGAGAAGTGCTAGTCTTACAAAGATAAATACAAAAGGGAGCATACAAAGACAATCTCCATCCTTAATCTTCATGATTTCTCTCTCTCTCCCTCTTTCTCTTTTTCTGTTGCTTTTTTGTTTTTTTCTTCATTTTGTATGCTTTTTTGTATAAGTCTTTGTAAGGATAGACTTATTCTTTATTTTTCTTTCTCTTCCAAGGAAAATAAATTTTGAGGGGGGATTTTAAAACAATTTTCATGATTTGTAAAACTTTTAATAAATTTCAGTAATCAATATTTATGTAAAGGAACTTTTTTAGTTGCTCTATTTGATCAACAAGAACCTGTTTGGTTGAGTTCAT
>CM047748.1:1165238-1289129 GCA_026225825.1 Pistacia integerrima
CATTGATATAATATGTCTTTAGCACACACAGAACTAAACACCTAAAACCTAATCAGAGCTACTAAACCACACATCAAATGAATTAAAATCAAATACAAAAAGTTAAAACTTTATGAACAAATGAAGGAAGAGAGGTGGTTCAGAGAGAAGGAGCAAAAGAAAGAGTGATGGCTGGGCCGCTTAAGGGCAGAATGTTGACAGTGAGAAGGTCACTCAGGGTTTTATAAGAGGCAGGGCTAGGGTTTTAGTTTTAAGAGTTAGAGGAAAATGGTTTATTTCAATAATGACCCTGAACTTTGAGTATTTTACAATTTTGTGTAGGGATGTGGATTTCTCTGTGGGCCTTGTTAATGGGCTGCCCAGAGAAAAGGCTTTGATAGACAATAGTGGGCCTAGGTTTGGGACCTTGAGTTTTGTCTTAGGAACCCATATTAAATTCATATTTTATTAATAATAAAATAAGTCATTTGATATAACCAAATTACACGTAATTTAGTTAAATTATTATTTCAAATATTTGAAAATAAAATTCTCTTTCTAAAATATAGAGTAAAATAACCCGATTAAAGCATAATATGATTACATATCTCTAATGCATTGTATATCCTATAATAGGTGTCACATTAAGGAGTTAATGACTGTTCATATTTATTATTTTCATTTAAAAAGAGTATTTGAGTTAGTTTATACGCACCCCGATTAATTCTTATAAGTAATTAATACTACATCTTACTGTTATGATCACTTTGCTTAAATTTTAGCATCAAATAAGTTTTTAGTGAAATAATATTTGATGTTCGTTTTTTCAACGAATTACGATAAACTTTTATATTTAATTTTAATATTTACTATCCTTGAGGCCATTTTGGTTAAATTAAGAGTAATAATACACCCACAATCTACTCACAATCCCGATATGACAGCTCGCAATTAATCAACTGCAATTCATCAGGTGAGACATATTACAAGCTGAGAGCTATCACGTCGGGATTGTGAGAGAAAGTTTGTGAGAAGAAGTTACGGGTATAGTATTTTCCTTAGATTAAATAGAAGACAAAGAGAAAGAGCTTGCAATAAACTCAATTTTATTAACAAAAGCTATGGAATAACTTTTTTGGTCTAAAGCTCAATTCCCTCAACAATAAGCCCTCCTTTCAAGGGCTTTTCACCGCCTTATCATCATCATCATCTTCAACTTTGTAAAAGCTTCCCAATTCAATCTCAATCCATCCATCTTCACGTTCTCAAGCAACCCTTTACCTCCTCCTTCACGAACTCTCGATCTCAAAGCTGCAATGCGGATCCCAAAGTACAGTCTCTCCAGATATTGTTTCTTCTTACTTTCTTGGCCATTAACGCAGCGCAAATAAACTGTCCCTTATGACTTGAAATCGCCAACTTCTACAGAAAACTTAAACTTCAGACGGAAGAGAGTTTAAACCGTAAGCTCGATCAGCAAATTTGAGGATGAGATAGGCTCCATAAACTGTTTTCGGTGATAGCATTTTGGTGCATATTTTGCCATGGATTTCTAGCCAACTTATTGTTCTGAGCTCTGCAACTTCTGCAAATCACCACAAATACTTGAAGATATGGTTGAAACAAGCTCAAATTCCTAATGTAAGAACCTGAATTTTCTCTCTTTAATGTATATACTTTTACAGAAAAATATCACTTCTTTTTTTTTTTTTTAATAAGGTATTTTTACGTTATCTATACATCCGTCTAATAAACATCGTAATATATGTAAATAGTAAATGAAATAGATGTATCATATTATCTATACATCTATAGATAAAACAGCCATATCATGCTATCTATATATATGTCTAATAAATATCATACTACGTATTACGTACGTATTTAATTTTCTTTTATCTAACAAATCATAATTATGATATTATCCTAATTAAAGTTGAAATTTCTTCATTGAATGGAGCATCAACCTTGATGAGGAAGGGGTTTCCAAGACCAATAAAGAGGATTTATTTGCCCATTTAATTGAAAGTTCCCTTGCACTCAACATATAAACCTTCTTGCGTAGTTGATTTCTCTAAGCAAGAAGTCTGTCCATATTTCAAATAAAGATAGTATTATACTGTCATTAATCAATTAATAAATCAACTATATGGAAAGAAATAAAGGAGAAAAGGTAAAGGAAATTAGGAATTTACAAAATACCACCCAAATTGAATTTATATAAAGGATGTGTATGATATAAAGGAGGAAATCTGGTCATCATTTATCCTGAAATTTAATAAATATTGTGCAAATAATTTTTTAAGAATTAGTCCTAACTAGCTAAGCTAAAATGTGACATTTTTTTTTCTTTTTTGGTGACCAGGGTGTTCAGGCGAATTTGCATGCATCTTGACTAATCTCTCATGGTTGTGAAGTTAACGACGGGATAAATCCTTCAGTGGCCACCTCTATTAACAACCGAGGGGAATCGAAATCAAAACCTCTTGAGTAATACACTCAAGAGTTTCTATCACTCCACCTGACCACCCAAAAATAAAAATGTGGCAGTTTCTCGAGGGTGAGTTTGCATCCACAGGCGGTGGAACAAATATGAATTAATCCAATGAAGCATAATTCATATTTGCTCCACCACCTGTGCATACACAAACAACCTTGAAAACGCCACATTAACTTAATTAATTATAGTCTTGAATCAAAAGGCAATTGAATATTGCATTATTCAATGTGGTAGATATATATTATCATACATAATCTCATTTACCAGAGAATATATATTGTTTTATCTACCAAACATGAGCTGCATTATTTGCCTTTTGATATATATTTTGTCACATGGTTTAGTTTTAATGTGAAATTTATCATTCTAAACTTTAAATAATTGCAATCCCAACCCCGCAAGGTACATTTCAATAATACCACTTATATATATATGTTAATTATGGTCAATCTCTCTTAAGCTATCTTACTTTTTCAAAACTTCAGAGCCATACTTTCACCGACAATTTTATAGTACATACAAAAATTTCACTAAAATTTAATCAGATAAATATATAATGTAAACATGGATTATTAACAACTGAGGGGAATCGAACTCAAGACCTCTCGAGTAATACACTTAAAAGTTTCTATCACTCCATCCGACCACCCAGAGATAGAAATGTGGCAGTTTCTTGAGGGTGAGTTTGCATCCACAGGCGGTGGAACAAATATGAATTAATCCAATGAAGCATAATTCATATTTGCTCCACCACCTGTGCATACATAAACAACCTTGAAAACGCCACATTAACTTAATTAATTATAGTCTTGAATCAAAAGGCAATTGAATATTGCATTATTCAATGTGGTAGATATATATTATCATATATAATCTCATTTACCAGAGAATATATATTGTTTTATCTACCAAACATGAGCTGCATTATTTGCCTTTTGATATATATTTTGTCACATGGTTTAGTTTTAATGTGAAATTTATCATTCTAAACTTTAAATAATTGCAATCCCAACCCTAATACCATATATATATATATATATATATATGTTAATTATAGTCAATCTCTCTTAAGCTATCTTACTTTTTCAAAACTTCAGAGCCATACTTTCACCGACAATTTTATAGTACATACAAAAATTTCACTAAAATTTAATCAGATAAATATATAATGTAAACATAGATTATTAACAACCGAGGGGAATCGAACTCAAGATCTCTTGAGTAATATACCCAAGAGTTTCTATCACTCCACCCGATCACCCAGAGATAGAAATGTGGCAGTTTCTTGAGGGTGAGTTTGCATCCACAGGCGGTGGAACAAATATGAATTAATCCAATGAAGCATAATTCATATTTGCTCCACCACCTGTGCATACATAAACAACCTTGAAAACGCCACATTAACTTAATTAATTTTAGTCTTGAATCAAAAGGCAATTGAATATTGCATTATTCAATGTGGTAGATATATATTATCGTACATAATCTCATTTACCAGAGAATATATATTGTTTTATCTACCAAACATGAGCTGCATTATTTGCCTTTTGATATATATTTTGTCACATGGTTTAATTTTAATGTGAAATTTATCATTCTAAACTTTAAATAATTGCAATCCCAACCCCGCAAGGTACATTTCAATAATACCACTTATATATATATATATATATATATATATATATATATATATATATATATATATATATATATATATATATATATATATATATATATATATATATATATATATATATATATGTTAATTATAGTCAATCTCTCTTAAGCTATCTTACTTTTTCAAAACTTCAGAGCCCTACTTTCACGACAATTTTATAGTACATACACAAATTTCACTAAAATTTAATCAGATAAATATATAAAGTAAACATAGATTATTAACAACCGAGGGAAATCGAACTCAAAACCTCTTGAGTAATATACCCAAGAGTTTCTATCACTCCACCCGATCACCCAGAGATAGAAATGTGGCAGTTTCTTGAGGGTGAGTTTGCATCCACAGACGGTGGAACAAATATGAATTAATCCAATGAAGCATAATTCATATTTGTTCCACCTCCTGTGCATGCATAAACAACCTTGAAAATGCCACATTAACTTAATTAATTATAGTCTTGAATCAAAAGGCAATTGAATATTGCATTATTCAATGTGGTAGATATATATTATCATACATAATCTCATTTACCAGAGAATATATATTGTTTTATCGACCAAACATGAGCTGCATTATTTGCCTTTTGATATATATTTTGTCACATGGTTTAGTTTTAATGTGAAATTTATCATTCTAAACTTTAAATAATTGCAATCCCGACCTCGCAAGGTATATTTCAATATATTTCAATATATTTCAATATATATATATATCATGTTAATTATAGTCAATCTCTCTTAAGCTATCTTACTTTTTCAAAACTTCAGAGCCATACTTTCACCGACAATTTTATAGTACATACAAAAAATTTGACTAAAACTTAATCTTTTAATGAAATTTTTTTGACAACACCTAAGAATTTTCGATGTGAATTATGAGCTATTAATCAGATGTTGGACAAACATTGCCGTCTATCAAAAAATCACTTAACTTGTGGTCGAATGGCAAGACCTTAAGTTACTCAAAGGTCTTGTATTCGAGTCCCACCAATTGGTCATGACCTACCACATTTGTGACCTACTTGACCTATTAGGCTTATAGGATATTCAATAGAGAGTTTGAGCTACGCTCAAGCTAGCCCAAACACTCCGATCACCCAAACAAACAAAAAATGAGTTGTTAATTATAAGTAAAGTTTTGAGTTGGATTTGTTTACCTTACTACCTTGGTCAATGAAACGAGGGTTACTTAACCTGAGAAACAAACCTTTCTTGGAGGAATAGGCCATTGGGGACACCCAATCTTTCTCCCACACATTATCGGAATCACAGCAAGATGAACCATGGAAGACACAAAATAAAACCCTACATTCATCTCTAGGTGAAGTGTATGATAAAATGTGAGCAAATTAAACAATGCCATTAATTACAGTGTAAATTTCTCTGTAATTAATAGCTTGTATATACTTGACAATATTTTATGTGCCTCCTGCCCATTTTGATTTATAGTAGGCAATGTGTTGTCAATATAACGACATGTGTTTATATGACAACATGAAGTGAAAATATGAGCACATCTATGACTTTAGAATTTGGAACTATGTTCTTATTGAAAAGCAGCCTGGAGAATCAAATTTCCATAACAGCTGGTTGATTGATTGGGATTTCAATGGCTTTTGAAGAGATGGGGAAGCTCCATGTCATCTAAGAATCATAATTTTGACCTTAGACTTTTGACAATATTCTCTCTCTTTTTTTGTGGGCATTTGAATATGACCTTTCTCCTACCTAGCTAGCTGGCTTCATCAAATTAAAATTTTCATAATTTTGAATATTTTTCTTTATGTTAGAAGTTGAATTTATCCTGCATCGCTAAGTTGGTAGGTTTTAAGATGTATATATGTGGTTAGACTTTTTATAATGAGTTCTATCTAACCTCGTTTATCATGGTATTAAAGTTATGTTTGACGTTTGTTTGAAAATGTTGTTAGACGTTAAATTTGTCCCATATCGCCATGTTAGTGAACTGTTATTATGTATATATGTAATTAGGCTCTCTATAATAAGTTTTACTTAAGCTCGTTTATTATGGTATCAGAGTCTCATATCACATCACTGAGTGGATAGACTGTTCCCGTTTATCACTTTACATTTCAATGAAAGATAAATACAAATTCATGGCTAATTAAGCCTTACATGAAAAAAATCGAAAAAAAATCAAATCTCAAATGAAAGAATCACAATCGCAAAAGATCTAAAACTTTTATCTTTTGGCATAAACTTTTTGTATACTTTTTATCCTTTCTTTGTTCTCTTCCATTAATATTTTTATTTTTTAGGTCTCACTTCAATGCCTTCAATCACAAGCCCTCCTTTGAGTTGATAACCCTTTATCTCTCTCACACTCATCTTCACCATCTCATCACTTTCCCCATTAAAGAACTCTCCCACTTCAATCTCCATCCACCCATCTTTCCTTTCAGTAACACCATTAATTCCTGAATCAAGGACTTTCGGCTTCAACATCTGCCTTCGATTGCTGTAAAATAAACACTCCATTTGTTGTTTCTTGGCATCTTGGTTAGTCAGGTAAGCTTTGTTTGAAGAAACTGACTGACTTCCCACCTCCACCGATGTCTCTGCAGGCACCAAATCGAGCCCATATGCGCCGCTGTTTGTTTTCATTATGAGATAAGCTCCATATCTTGTGTTTGGTGACAACTTCTGGGTCCTGATCTTCCCTTCAATCTCTAACTTACTTACACTTTTTAGCTCAGCCACCTCTGCAAACCTGATAAAAAAAAAACAGTTTTTCAGGTTTGAATTCTGAATTGATCTGTATACACACATAACAGAGTGAAAATATAACATCCTTTATACTAATTAAAATGGACCTTGAGTCAGGTGAAGATTTCCATATCCAGAACTCCGGATTGTCACTCCATGTTATGGAAAGCTCTCTTGCTGACAGTATAAAACACTTTTTTCCAGAAGACTTCTCCAATCTGAAGCTCTGCATTAAATTAATTACATGCATTCATGTCATGTCAAGCAAAATGAAAGGAAAAAAATGGAGATTTAATAATGTTAATAATTGCTTAATTAAATATTTTACCTTGTTACCACCGTCTATGAGAACTGCATCGCAGAAATGAAGAAACAACTCTTTCTTCGAAGAGAAATTCTTCAAATTATTTTCACCTGACCTGGAGATAGTATCCTGATAATCAGACGGCAAGAACCTCTCCCAAACAACGTCGGACTCTACCGCCGATCGAAACGACGACGAAACCAACGATGATCTGCATGCATCTGCCGGAGAAGTGAGCGAGATAATCGTAGAAACACACCCTTCTGGCAACTTGTTCATCTCCATTACCACTTCACCAAATTTTGAACCAAAAAAAAAAAAAAATCAAATGTTAAAATGGATGAACATTAATCTGCATATTTATATGTAAATCTAAAGTTTGAAATGTTTGAGAGCCACGAAATTTCCCGATAGTTGAATGACCGTCAAGTTGCATTTAAATATGCACGTGTATATAACGTTGAAAGATGATTAATTAATTAATTAATGGTTGAGATTAATTAATAAGATGATTAATTTAATATGGAATAATTTCGTTTCAACTTAAATATGACAGATGGCTAATTAAGGACTCTCTCTTTTTTCTCTTTTGAGTCTTAAACCGTCCAACCTGCATCACGTTGTTTATTTAAGAGTAAACGATGTATTCTCACCCGAGATTTAGTAAAATCTCAAGTTGATATCTTTTGTTGAATTTATTTCTGATTTTTACCCTTAAATTAACATTGTTAGTAATTGTTGAAGGTAACTAGAAACGGTGAGTGAGGTCAAGTAAGTGAAGATAAGAGTTTTGCAGAGGAGGTTGTGGAGAGTCAAATAGTGGTCTTGGAAGTGATTTTGGACTTCGAAATCGACCAGAAAAAGTCAAAAACCGTTGGCTTGGACTCTACTAATTAACGTGAGCCGTTTTTTGTTAACATGAGTTCATCTTCTGTAAAAGAAGCGCCGAAATACTTTAACGTGCTAAAGTGCACCACACTGCAGTAAAAAAGTTAAAAATCTCTTAAAATAAAATAAATGACGTTAGTTTAAGGGGGAGAATTTAGAATAAATATACTCAGGGGTATTAGTTTGGGATTTCACTAAACGTCAGGTGGGAATATGTCGTTTTCTCTTTGTTTAATAATTTGCACAATTTTGTTTATATTTTTATTGGTTATTTAAATTCTAGTTTTGCAAATTAAAGAGATAATTTATTTAATAATTGGTCATTAATCACGTGGCCGAATTCTTTTACCCGAGAGCAAGAAGAGAGAATTACAGTTTCGTCCTTATAATTTTGATCTTTTCCGTTTAGGATATTTATTTCAATTACTACCATTTTAGTCCTTTGACTTGATAGAACTTTGTTTGACCGTTAGATTAATGTTGATTGACTTGAAAATTCTTACTAAAATGATGAAAATAACCCTCAACAAAATAAAGTAAAAAATGCATTACACAAACAATACTAATGCAATCCGAACCTTTCCCCATCAAAGTTATCAAAAAAACATATGCTTCTCTCCTTATGACCGGATGATACGTTTTTTAGTTATTAGAGTTAAATATATCTAAAAGTCTTGTGTTCGAGTCTCGAGAGTAGCTATAATTAACTTGGTCCATTAGGTTTGTAGGGATTATTCATTATTTATATATATATATATATATATATATATATATATATATATATATATATATATATATATATATATATATATATATATATATATATATATATATTTTTCATTTCAGTATAATCTTTAATTCAATTAATGGTCTCTTTAGTCGAAGGATCAAAATGTTTGTATATGAAATAAATGTCCTCCACTTTGTCAATCAAAACTATAAGGATGGAAATGTAATTATCTAATAAGCAGAATTATAACCCTTATCCGGATTAAAGTATTCTATGGGCGTATTAATTTGAGAGTTATCTAGAGTTGACCAAATTACGGTAGTGCTTTTGACTTTGTTTATTTATGAACAAATTCAATTAATGAAGCTGTGTCGTTTTAAGTAAGTGGTTGGACTCAGTCAACGTCAAAAAGCCAATAATGGGTAAAATTATTAAATAATAAAAGGTGAGGGGATCAATTTTGGTGTCTAAGATATTGCATAAAGAGTTTGAGTTAAAATTAGAGTTGACCGGGACAATTAAATTGACTTACCAAATCATGGTCAATTCAATTTGATCAAATGAATTGAACATAATTATGACACACCCACTACTGGATATGGCATTACTGCTACCCCAATAAAAAATTCTCAAATCAATTTAATGAATATTCCTCGATGTTACTTGATAAATTCTTCCTCCATCAACAACCTCGATAGATTGTCTTCTATAATTGAATAATGTTAGGTCTGTTTGATTTATTATTTTGAATAAGATTTTAGAAATAATATTGGATAGTTGAATAGAGTTATTATTACGAGAATATGATTTGAATAAAATGTGTTTGGTAAAATGTGTTTGGTTGAGTATTTTGACCTTATTATTTGTGTTGAATATTTGATTGATATATTTTTTTATAAATGATTTATTAATATAATATTTTGGTGCATTTTATTAAAATAATGTATTATTATAACCTTAAAACTTATCAATTTATAACCTTAAAACTTATCAATTTACATTTTAATAATATTAAACATTTTATTGGTAATTTCGTAACCAGTAAATATTAAAAAAAAAAACCCCATATTAATTTCAAGTACTAATCCAACTGGTTAAAAACATCACATTAATACATATATGACAAAGATACTAATTATCAACCCTTAGAATCGTTGTTACACGTATACTCCATTAACAACTACGACATAGTCATATGTGTTGCCCACAGTTCAGTCGTTATGTTATCCCGTACAGTCGCCATGTTGTCTATAATACCTTGTTGTCGTTGACTCAGTCCTTCTCCATTTCCGCCATCTTCTGCCCCGTTTTGGAAATCACAATCGACTCGCTCATTACCCGTATTTTCAGTATACCGTTCGAAGATAGGGTCCTCCATATTGTACATTCTGATAAAATTATGAAGTACACAATATGCCATAACAATCTTCCCTTATTTGTCCAATGGGTAATTGTTCATTCCATTCAGAATATGGAACCATCTTTTTAAAACACCAAAGGTTCTCTCGATAACATTGCAGAGTGAAGCATGTCTGTAATTAAACAACTCTTGTGGCCCCCTTTAGTTACGGTGGTGATCAGAAATATAGTAAACCAGTCGCCTATGAGGGGCGAGGAACCCCACTCTATTTGGATAACCCACATCAACCAAATAGTATTTCCTTGTAATAAAATCGCACATGTTATTTGAAAATTTAGGGCCTCAACAGTGGAGCAAATACACTATAATATGTCAAGAAAATACTTATACCTGGTGGAGGATGTCGGAATCCAGAATTAGGATCATCAAGAATTGAATTTAAAACTCTTGAATCATGCATAGATCCTTCCCATCTAGTAATGACATAAGTGAACATCATCCTAAAGTCGCATACAGCCATTACATTCTATGACAACGTTCCTTTGCGATTCCGGTACCTATCGCCAAATTCTTGTGGAACCGAAGCGTATACATGTGTGCCATCAACCACTCCAATACAGTCCATTCATCAAAATTGAATTTTAGTCATGCTAACCGACTATTAACATTAATAACACAATGAACTTAACTATCCACTAATAGAAAACATAATGAAGAAGTACCTTAAAGAAAGGGTAATATTTTCGGCTAGTGGATATTTCCCATGGAACATCACTGAAGTCAAGTGGCCTGATAAACTCTGTTTTTAACTCACATATTGCCTAGCAAACTACGCCAACATATCTAGAGATCGTCTCACCCGAATGTTGGAAATCCTCCATCATCGTTCTAATTGTCTCGTTTTTACCAACGATTGTCAGAAATATCATAACTTGTTCTTCCATATTCGTCCTCTTGGTTGGTCGCAATTTCCCTTGCCGTGCCAAAATATAACATAAGTATGTAAAACAGTCTTTGTCCATGCGACACTTGTCAAAGATCCTGTCAGCACGACCATTGAGTAGTTCCAACATGTACTCATGACCAGTTAATATGGATGTATGTCGTAGTTGAAGCCCAACTGTTTCTAATGCGACAACACCGCATAGTGCAATGGTTATATCTCGATATTTCTTCCTTCACTGCATTCACGTCGTGCTTCTTCCCCGTCATGCCTAGACGACACCATTTAAACCTGCACATTTGCAAAACATTGATCAACAATTAATAGTTGTTGTACTACTTAGCAAAATATAACAATCAATATTTAATTATAATGACAATCCAAAACTCACATGAAACATGTAATCTCACATAAAACTCTAGCACAATGAATAAGTTCATACAGTAGCAAACATTTGGGGACATTTTCAAATCAAGGTGTTGAACATAAGTTTGGTTTAGCCATAAAAGGACAAGTGACCATTGGCGCATACAAAAGTGTTGGCAAACATTTAGGACATACAATGTCATCTACAAATTGCAAAAGTCGTTATAAATCCAATTAAAATTTTCTTCAGGCGGGAGTTTCAAGAATACCTCCCGCCATCCTGAATTTTGATATAAGTACTTGACAACCGGCATGTAAAACTCTATAGGTACTTGCATGGCCGTAAAGATGTCAATACAATTGCTCATGGAAAACGAATCAGATGAAGCACTGGTGTTTTCTTCGTCCCCCTCATCTCCACTGCGATTGCTAGTCCTCGATATCATACTCTGCCTCTCCACAGGCACGTCCGTCAATCTGCCAATGACATCCACAAGTGCCTGTCCCGGGCCGCTTCTGTTCCTCCTATTTCTCGGTCCTTCCATGACCAGATGTGTTTGCCAGTTTTTCCCCTGTCGTCTGATCTAGATCAGGTTCAAAGTCACTATCATCAATGTCAACCACGCCCTGATTGGAAGAAGTGAAGGTCTCCACCGGTTAAGATGTAGATGTGTACGCATATCTTCCAGTGGCAATTTGCTTCTCAAATATGATTTCATAAAGCTTTTTGTGAGGAAGTCCCTTGTGGTAGAATTGTTGTGCATGTAGGTTTTGTTGGTAATGTAAAATAATAATATATTAATATTTAGCAGTTCCCCAAAAAAAAAAAAAAAAATTGCGTATAAATACAGTGTCATTGATTAATATTAGTTACAAAAGTTGAAAAATTACCTTGACATATTCTTGCCAAACCTATATGGGACACGTTGGACTTTGCGACTCGTGATCTCACTCGAAGCCCGTGTGTTCAACTATTTCTGTCATACTTGATATACTTTTCGCAGGTGAAAGTACTTAGAGGTTAGTTATGTCATGTTAAGTCTCTTCCCAGCCAATAATGATAAGTCATCCAACATTTCCTGGTAATCGGCTATTTTTATTGAAGTACCGTGCGAAGTTTTCGCCCGCTCAGACAAAAAGATCAGAAATTTGTTGGTTATCTCAGCGGACCAGTTCACAGTATCACTCATCTAAGGACAGTATAGTGAGAACGACAACCAAGATTGGGACACCATACCAAACACATTACAAACACACATACACACATTTAAACGTAATAAAGTAAACACAGATAAACTGTTACCTCGTTTGATCTGACATTGCTTGAAGCCATCAATGCAGGGGAAGATACAGACAATGTTGACCAACAGGGTGTATGACGAACTCCAAGTCTGGAAAAACGTCGAAACTTTCGCCTCTGCTGCAAGTAGTAATCAATCTTGCGACGTTGAGACAAATTATACTGACATCTGTGCATATAATTTGTTCTTATGATCAAATAACAATGCCGAATCTGCAAAACAAATATATTAGTTAGTGAAATCCCAAAAAAATATTTCCAATAATCCAACAATTTTTTAATCCCAAAATTCATCAATTAACGAGATGTTCTTTTTAAAATTTGTCCGTTTCACGATTTACATATTTCCCTGTAAAGATTAAAATGTTAAATATAATACCAACTGTCAAATAAGTAACTTTTTTTTTTTACTTTTTTTAACTTGATATATATATATATATATATATATTATATTATATTATATATTTACAAGTATATTGATGCAAATAGGAAGTAGAAAATTGCATTACATTTGCAGATGGTGATGGGTGGTTCGTAGACGATCGTGGGAGTCGGGTTTGCATTGTGACGACGACGGTGGTGCTTCGTGGCAGATCGACGATGACGGAGGGTGCTTCGTGGATGGTTTGTGACGATGGGCTCCAGATCATGGCACATCGGCGACGACGATATTCACTGAAGTCAGATCGGCGATGATAGGGCTTCTTCATGGTAGCTCGGCGACGACAGAGGGTCTTCATGGATGGTTTGTGACAATGGGCTTCGAATTGTGGCAGATCGACGACGACGGTGAGTCTTCGTGGATGGTTTATGATGATGGGCTTCGGATCGTCACAGATTGACGACTGTGGGTCTTCGTGGATGGTTTGTGATGATGGTGGTAGTGGAAGATGGTTTGTGATGGTGGGTTTGTGTTGTGATGATGGCGGCAGATGGTGATGGATGGTGGAAGATGGTGATAGGTGGTGGCGGTGCGTTTCTATTGTGATGATGGTGGAAGATCGATTGGGTGGTGATGTGGGGTTGTTTTCTGATTCAAGTGGAAGGTCGTTTGGACAATGTGCGGTGGGTTTGTTTTGTATTTGCAGGTGGAAGATCGTTTGGTGAACAATTTGTTGGAAGGGTAGGAAGATGGTTTGTGACGGTGGTGAAGCAGTGAACCAGTGAAAAGAGAAAGTGGAATAAAAGCAGATAGCACTGCAAACTCTGTCTTCAACGATCAAAAAGTTGTCAAAATCCAATTTTCAAGATTCTATTATCTGAATAATAAAGCAAACATTACTCTGAAAATTAGGTTCAGGGTAGGGTAGGAAATAATAAACCAAATGGACCCGTTAATGTTCGAAGTTGTATTTGTTCCATGTTGCTAATTTGGTAGACTGTTATGATGTATATATGTGGTTGGACTCTCTCCCCTCTTAAACTAGTTTTTAGGAGTGAGTTCTACCCAAACCCGTTTATCAGCCAAGCAAAGTGTAAGGTGGCTCTCGGTGGGTTTTGACCTTGGCCTTGGCCGTGTATGCCGAGTGTGAGTGAGAGTGTTAAAAGTTGAATTCAATATACTGTTATGGTGTATATATATGGTTGAGCTCCCTTCTCGATGAGTTCGAATGACACACCGAGCGTCGTGAGCGACGGTGTTAGAAATTAGTCAATTTATTGAACTCTTAGGATGGCACACCGAGTGTGAGTGAGGAGTGCGTTGGGACGCACGCCGACCGTGAATGAGGATGTCAGAAGAGAAGTTGATTTTAGTGGACTGTTATGATATATATATATATATATATATATATATATAGTTGAACTCCTTTCTCGGTTTTGGGCTTGAGTTTTACCTTAGTCCATTTGTCAGTTAGATATACAAACTCTTTCATACAAATTTATTGTAGCAATAAAAAAGTTATACCACATCAATTTAAATACTAGAGTTTGCATGTTTAGTTTACACGTGTTCATTACTCTTTATAATTTCAATCTTTTTCACAAATGAATATTTTAAATTAAGTTAAAAATTTAAATTATTAGGCTTTAATATATGTATGTATATTATGAATATATGTGTAAATATCACAATATTAGGCTCTTTTTTTTTTTTTTTTTTATAGTTTTTACTTTGATTATGATCATGTGACAAATGTGATATATAGCTGTTCTTATTGACCTTCCCAACCGGGCATCCCACTGGTTAAAATTCTCAACCAAATTTGGTTGAAAACCAGAAAGTGTTGACATAGTGTGGGCACATATATGGCATTAAGTTTTAATTTCACAACTTGCATATCTCTTTTTCAGTAGTACAAAATAAAAACCTAAAATAAAACAAGCACCTAAACTTGGGAAAGTTTCTACCATTAAGTTGAACTATACCACTAGTGATAAAAGAGAAAAAAAATTATTCTCGAATACGTTCGTAAATGGAAAAGACTAGCGCAGCAGCCACAGCCATGACTTCCACTTAAATCGCGGATGCTCAAATGGGGAATTGAACATGAAATTGTGCATCTATCCAGACTCTCCCCAATTTGCTCTAATTATCTTTGCTATCCACGAATGGGTCAAATTGTCATTATTGTATTCATATTATATTTTTATTAGATTGTTTCGTATGGGATAATTTATATTTTATCAGTAACATAAACAATAAAATAACAAAAATTCAATCAAACTTTCTTGTATTATCATCTAAAATTTGCTCATAGGTAATTGAATTATTTATTTGGAACAACTTTTGGATTTATTATTGTTTGGGTCTCACTTCAATGCCTTCGACTATAAGCCCTCCTTTTAGTTGATAACCTTTAACCTCTTTCAGACTCATTTTAACCTCTTTATGATCACCATGATCGCCACCACTACAGAACTCTCCCAATTCAATCTCCATCCATCCATTTTCTGATTCACATGGGATTCTTCGATCCTCATCAACTTGAATCAACGGTGTTGATCTTAGCATTGTCTTGTGATCTTGGTCATGATCATGATCATGATGATCGAGCACTAGATAAGCCCTGCCACCGCTGGACACTTCATCCCCGGCTTCCACTGACACCTCTGCAGCGACTGAATCAAACCCATATGCAAGATTGCTGATTTTGATTATGAGATAAGCTCCATACATTGTGTTTGGTGACAACATTTCAGTCTTTATCTTGCCTTCAATTTCTAGCCAATCGGTTGTTCTCAGCACTGCAACTTCTGCAAACCTGTGGAGAAGATGATACTTGTTTTATCATATTTTTCTTTCCAAGAACATTATACCATCAGAAATGTGTTATGGTCGTAGCTTAAAATACCTGGATTCAGGAGATGGTACCCAGAACCAATACATGGGATTATCGCTCCAAGTGATTGAAAGTGATCTTGCAGATAACACATATGATTTTCTGCCACATGATTTCTGCAACTTGAAACTCTACATTACAGGAGACACATTTTAGCAGAAGCTTAGTCAAAACATCCAGGGGGAGAATCAGAAACAGAGTATAGCTTACCAGTTTTCCAGAATCCAAAAGAACGGGGTGACAGAGACAAAGAAAAAGCTCTTTGTTGGAAGAAAACCTCAAAGGAGTGACCAATCTTGAAATTATGTTTTGAAGATCACCATGAGAAGGCAAGAACTTTTGCCAAACAATATCAGACTCCATGGCTGATCTGAAGGTGGATGAAACAAGAGAAGATCTGCAGGCATCTAGTGGAGAAGTCAAAGAGAGAATTTTAGAAACACAATCTTCTGGCAACATGTTGGTGAAGGAGTTGCTCTTCATTCTTCTTCCATTTCGGGTCAGAATTATCAAAGACATATATCATGCAGGAAATTGTGGGAGTGCTCTCATTATGAGGACATTATGATATATGCTGATGTAGGAAAAATATAATTTATTATAAATAGACTTTTTATTCTACAAACAATAATGAATGACGTTTCAATAGAATTTATTGATGGTTTCGTTCTGAACTCGACATCTTCTCGTGCATATAAAATTCATTGTTCGTAGATTCGAACGTGATCCTGGATTTGAACCACTACACTAGAGCGTACCTAATGTCTATCTAATTTCCGTTGCATCATATGTATAAACACATCAGTCCGTTTGTTTTGTTATTTTGGATAGAATTTTGAAAATAATATTAGGTAGTTGAATATGAGAGTATTACGAGGTAAAATTTAAAAATTAACAAAAAAAACCTCATAAGTTTACTAATTTAACTAAACACCCCAATATATAAAAATTTTATAAAATGACAAAAACACCTCCGCCCATCCACAGTTTCAGATTCCGACCACCACCGTTGGAATCTGATCGAAAAATAGCGTTACGACGCAGATTGATCGAATCTCGCGGGTAGGGCGTAAAAGGCCAGATCTTTTCATTTTTTTAAATATTAGAAGCAACCCTTCTTAAATATATTTTTTTCATTTTTTAAATATTAAGACGCAATCAATAGAAAGTGATAGGCATGTTTTTCTTGTAAAGATTAGGATCCATGTTTTTCTTGTTGAAGATTGTGATTGTATAAAGTAAAGTTAAAATAATAAAATTATGGTCCTTTAAGTTTCATTTAATTGTTATTTAATCAACCCTTCTTGTCAACTATTACATTTGCCAACCTACAATTATTTAATCGTGTGACATAAATATTGCGTGTTGATAATGTAATCTTAGAAATAAATTATAGTTTTTAGAAAGAATTTTGTGACGGGATCCTATGCTAATCACCTACAGGGACTCGGATACCCTAAAGATTTTGTGGGATTTATATAACACTACTCTTTTGAAAATTAAGTAATATTATGTATATGAAATTTAAATATCAAATTAAATCTCTGCTGATGTCATTGATTTTGTGTAATATCACATTAATTATAATAAACTATAACATCATTTAATATCTTGTATTAATATGGTATTAACACGTTTGCTATCACATCAAGGATTCAAAGTTATATTCAATCAAGAAACCCAAAAAACTAGCCCAAACCCACATGGGTTGTAGCCTAACTTTGGGTTTTGGACCACATTGGCCACTTAAATTGGCCCAAAATAGGCAGTAGGCTTCAAATTTGTACACTGTTTGATAAAGCCTAAATTGCCCAATTGACTTTGACAATCAAAGCCTTTTTTTTTTTTTTTTTTTGTGATCAGTGTGTTTGGGCCAACTTATATACATCTTAACTAATTTCTTGAGGCCCTAAAGTTGATAGCCAAATAAATCCCCTCAGCGACCACTCCTATTAGCAACTCAGGTGGATTGAATTCAGAACCTCTTAAATAATATATCCAAGAGTCCTAATTAACAGTTGGGTCACCCGGTGTTTGGATTTAGCTTTCAAACAAATTTGCTTTTGAAATGGTCCTAATTGTATGCTTATCCTAATGGCATACTTGCATAACCATGACTTCACTATATAATACATCCAAAACTTTTATGTGATTGTGCTTAGTTTTGGATTGATTTAGTAAGTTAATTTAATGGGCATTTTAAACTTTAAAGTTTGAACACATTCGTTTTCAAAATATTTATGGAGGTATTTTTTGGTTAAATACCGTTCCATTAGATAGGAATAGGTTTGATGAATATTGATAACTCTCCGATGGAGTTTAGACCCAATTAAATCAACATACATGATTAATTTCATATTACATAAATCCAATTTTCATTTCATCCCAGAAAAGCCATCTTTTCCTCAACAATGTCTTGGCATTTGATCCAATAACTTTTCATTAGATGGGAACAGATTTGATAAATGCGGATAACTCTCGATGGAGTTTCAACCCTATTAAATAAACATACAAATTATATATCGATTGGTTCACTCTTGGGAATACTATTATTAGTATTTCCAAAAAAGTTAAACAGTAAAAATGACGTATTCTCAACATATTATTCTATATTATTTAATTTCTTTTAAATCCCCTAAATTTATTAATTTAACTAAATGCCCCAAATATTTTTTTTAGAAATTGCAAAAACACTTCGATCACCTTCCGGTGGTGGTGGCCGGTTGTCCGTATTTAATGGGTGGGTTGGGGGTGTTTTTGTTAACTTTTAATATTTTATTATAGGAGTGTTTAGTAAATAAACAAACATATGAGATATTTTTGTTAATTTTCAAATCCTACATCGTAATACCCGTCCAATTTAACTTTTTTTAAAATATTATTCTAAAAACTATCAGAATAATGAACCAAACGGACCCTAATATATTGCATGATCACAACATAATTGTTTATCACATTTTCACATAAAGTATATGTAACATATAAATACATTAACTTTATATATTTATATAATTTGTCAAATTTGATCATATAAATACACTAAAAATAATATATATTTATATATTTTTTCATATATAGAAATCAATGTTTGTTGTGACCATAAACTTTCAGTTACTTTTGGCGCCTTATCTCTCATCTTCTCTTCCTTTCCCCAATTACCAATCCTCCAACTCTTTCACATTAATGGCTTTAACCCAACAGCACTTAAAACCCATTTCTTCATCTTCCTTTTTTCACTTTTTAAACCCTTCTACACCTCCACTTTCACTCAATGCTCACACTAAAACCCTCTTCTTTGGCCCAAGAACAGTCCAGAGTCTTCACAACTCAGCGCCAACATTCACCAGAAGATTGTTCCTTCCTTCAGTTTCTTCGATCTGGGATGCTTTGACTGGTGGCACCAACAATGCTCGTGAAGCTGTTATGGCCGTTCGCCGCGGAATGTTACTCTTTAGACAGGTGAATATGTGTTTTACTTGGCTTACATTGTAATGTAAAGTTTTGATTTTTATGCAATTGGATTGTTGTGGTTTTGATTTATTTAATTTTTATGATGTTTTTGTCATTGTTAAGGGTGATGTTTTGGGATCTTTAGTGGAATTTGATAAGGCAATTGAGTTGGATCCTCGACAAAAGGCATGTATGTTTCTAAATTTATGCTTGTTTGTATTCATAAATGTTGATTGCTGTTGTGCCGTTTGTTCAATTATGATGAATTAAGTTGTGTGTTGGTTATTGTTTAGATATTTGGCAAAGGGGACTGTCGCTTTACTATCTTGATAGGTACTAAGTTTTTTTGTCTCGTTCTTTCTTTCTTTGTTGTTTGGTTGCCCGGAAAATGTGGGAAAGGATGAGTAATAAGATTTTGATTATTAGAATTTGAACTTTTTATAGCATATAGAGAAAAGGAGCTACTAAAGTACAATCGAATGGTTAATAATTGAGATTGTTGTGAATATATTGATTTCAATTTTGCCATCTCAACAGGTTTGAAGAAGGCGCAAAGCAGTTCCGATTAGATGTTGCTCAGAATCCAAATGATACAGAGGAGTCAATATGGTGCTTTCTCTGTGAAGCTCAACTATATGGAGTTGATGGAGCTAGGAAACAATTCCTCGGGGCAAGTTGTTTCTAAGTCTGTTCACTGAAGGATGAGATTGCCAGTGAAATGAGAATACTCTTTAAGAACTTATAAATTAGAAAGTTACATGATCCTTTTAAGGAATAAGCTCAGTTCATTCTGGAGTTCAATTCAGAATATTCACCACTGGGCCTTTCTAAATGTCTGACTTTATATGGATTATCTTTGCAAGAGAAATGCTGAATACAACGAACCTAAAAGTTTAAAAGCTGAATGCAGGTCGGTAGAGATCCTCGACCTGTCATGAGGGAAGCTTATAACATGTTCAAAGATGGTGGTGATCCAGAAAAGGTAATTATTGATGTACATACATTTTACAACATTCCCATCTGAGCTGTGTCATAAAAACCATTGTTTTCTTTATGCACCTTTAATACATCCTCAAGTCGTTGTTGAATACTTGTGTCAGCCAATCAAAGATGATTTATATGGTTTCCAAGTGAATCGTAGCCTAACTACTCTGTGTCCAACAACAATTCAAGAAAATTTTCACATTGCAGCCTCAAGATTGGGTTTAATAGGGAGAATAAATTGTAAACTTGTGGTAGTTTATGTACGAAAGTCCTTGAGTTTTGTTTATAGCTGTAGGCAGTAAGATTTGGATGCTTCCACTTATTTGGCAGCTGGATGTTTATCCTGGTCGTTACTAACTTGCAAAACTCATGATTAGGTAAGAAACTGATAATATGCTACAGTGATGTTCAGATTGCAAATTAATCTTTGTGGTTCCATTTATTGCAAGATCTTCAGTTGACTGACAGTTATCTTTTCTGCATAGCTCGTTGCTGCATTTTCAAATGGCCAGGAGAATGAGTTCTTTTATGCCTCTTTATATGCTGGGCTTTATTATGAATCTCAGGTATGTGCTGAACCTCAATATGCTTTTTTGCTATATATATGGACTTGCCAGCAATATTCTTGTTTTGGTATGGCTTACAAACACTCCAAATTTTTGTACTCTAATCTCATATCTACAAGAAGTTGACTAAAATTGACTTCTTGATTAGCTTTTAATATTGAATAACATCAATTATCCACTGAAAAACAAAGACAGATATGTCAGTATAACTTGCACAAACCCAATACATGTTGCGTTCATTTGAAGTCATTGTTTAATGAGTTGAATTTTCAGTCTCACATGCTAATGATATTTCCTTTTGAAGATGCAAAAGTTGTTGATATATATATCCTAATCACGTTAAAAGCCACTTACACCAATATTGGTGAATACTACAGCTGCTATCACAATGGCACAGGAAGAAAACTGAAGTGAAACTCTTTGACTTCCTAGATGAAATATATAAGTTTATGATGGATAATTCAAAGGTTCGTATTCATAAGAAGACGGATAGTAACCTTGAGTTCTTATCTAACCAACAGCACTGCCAATGAGGATGTATCACCAGAAGTTTGTGGAAGAGGTTACCATAAAAAGCAAAAATCCAGTATCTTTTTAATTCCTTTATAAGATGCAAACGCTATAGTCACTTAGGACAAATCAACAAAAGAAAATCCAGTTTTGACAAAATTTCTATGGTAATATTGGACAATATATGAAACGGATCTTTCTTTTTCAAGTTGCATTTGCGCAGGTTAAAGGAAATGTTTACTTATGCGGCGATTTTCTATTTGCAGAAGAAAGCAGATGAAGCCAAGGTTCACATTCTTGCTGCATGTCAGTCTCCTTATGGACAAATGTAGGAATCCAGAATACATTCATCACAGTATTTTAGCTGTGTAAATATGCCTTAATTTGTTCGCTGTGTACATTTGTTTGTTTCAGGTCTGACGATTATATGGCTTCTCTAGCCAAGGTTCACTGTCTTTGTCGAAACTGGAGTTCTGATTGAATATGACTCTCAAGCTGGGTGAAATCAATTCAGTTAGCTTCATTGCAACTTTGGCTGTTCCCTAGTGAGTTTTCAAACAATTTTTATAAAACTAAGACTCTGTTGAGGTGAGTCTTGAGTTAGAAGTTAAAATAACTTAAAATAGCTGTATTTCACATTTAAAATTCAATTCAAGAACAGACAGATCCACACAGAGCTGTAGGTTTTGTGTCAATAACTTTGATCTTGATCTTGAACATATCTAATACTTTTTGAAAACTGAAATGAACATGAAATGGACTGAATTTTGCAGGCAACTATTGCCTTTGACTTGTGTTTCACATGGCAGAAAATATGGATCTGAACTGTGAGGTAATTGTTGATCTTGATCTGTATGCTAATTAGTCAACGTAATTAAGCCGATAAAGTTCATGAAAATCTTTCGTCATGTCACGCCGGTTCTTAATTTAGCTTAAAGCATTGTTCTGGAGAATGATCCTTTATGCTAAACCTAAATAGGCCTTCATTATCAATCCCCCAGAAAGAGAAGCAATGCCAGCAAACAAAAGTTTCAACAGGTGAAACTATGACCATAAATTTGGCAGCTTAATTTATACTTTTAGATGACTTATGGTTATGGATGACTTTGGTTGGTAGCCCCCAAGAGTTTTCCCTTTTTTATACACTTTCCCTACCTCATTTCATCACCACTGATAGTGACATATTCATACAGAAAATTTTCCTTACCAGTTTTTCATCAGTTAACCTCATTATTTCCTGTAATCAATACTACCAACTTGATCTTGCTCCAGCCATGAAACAGATGTAAACTAGAAAAAACAAATAAAAGGGGTTGATTCAAACAAAAGTTTGATCGTGTTTCAACCAAAAAAAGATGCAAAATAGCATAAACAAATTAAAGAGGCTAATTCAGATACTAACTCAGTTGAGAGAATGACTTCAAGGTATGAACTGTAAATTCAAATCACTCTGAAGTGAGTTTGATTCTTTGTCACTATACAATTATGATATGTAAACAAATCAAGGGCTCGATTTAGACACTAACCCAGTTGAGAAAACAGCCTCAAGGTGTGAACTATAAACGTAAATCATTTCGGAGTAAGTTTGATTCTTCGTCACCATAAAGTATATATATAAACAGATTAAAGGTGTTATGTCTAAAAAGTCACGTTGATGTCAACTCAACAAGTGTCTAAAAGAAAAATTGTACTTCCTGTTAAACCCATACCGCCTCAAAGATATCTTATACAGTACCAACCCTATCTTATTTTAAGAGAAGAATGGATGAGAGTTGTCCATATGTCAAGGCAACTTGCAAAACACTCGTTACATTGACTTCAAAAGTGTATAAATTGACACTTCTCTTCACGAAAAGGGAGGTTGGACAGATGAGAGTTAGGCATAGATTTTGAGCTTCATTATTTCTCTCTGTAAACAAAGATTTTCTCATCTTTGTATGCCTTACGGGCAAAATCATAGAAATAGCCAGAGAATAATATAATAACAGTGGATGTAGGATTCGTTTTAAGCATCCGAATCACTTTAAAAAAACCTCTCTTGTCAATCTTCTATTTATTTTTATTCAACATATATATTCTCAGTACCATATTCAAATCTTATGAAACCATCACGTGTAATTTCTAAGACTCTCTTAACATTTTACACGTGTGAGTCGTTGGTATCCAAAATCAAGCATAAACAAAACAAAAGGGTTGATTCAGCTACTAACCCAGTTAAGAAAACGACCTCAAGGTGCGAACTGTAAATTCAAATCACGTTTACGGATTTGGCCTCTCTATCCTACTTGGGACAAACGACGAGTCAGTCAATATATGCTAACACCAACTTGGGCAAGTGACATCCTCCAAGCCAGAAAATGAAGTCAAGTAGGACAAGATGTTTTCAAACATGCATTAATTTAATTTTCTTTCTTTAATTTCTGGCTTTCTTAAGTGGAATAGAGAATAATTAGTGTTAACTTTATGCCATATTCCAATTAATATTTTAATTAATTAAATTAATCTTACCCTGATTAGGATTTGTAAGTTGTACCTTGTACTATAGTAATCATTCTTTGTCAGCATATTCTTTGGTGCTTGGAAGCACATAACATAAAGAAGGATATTCTTGTAAGTGATTCTATTGTTGGATTATGCCATGTTCATGGACCCATTGGATTTGACCAAATTACCCTCATAGGTGCCAAAATTATATAAATTAAAGATGAAGAAAGATTTGATATTTGAAGGAAACTTGATCACACCTCTATTATTAGTTTAATATAATCTTGTGGGTAATATGATTTTTGATCAAGGATCATTAATTTAAGCTAAAGGAAAGCATAATTTAATTCAATATTAAATAATTTCACAAGGGTAAAATAGGAATTTCACATTATTTGTCTATAAAATATTAAGTTTGTGTTCTATCACATAAGCTTTTACTTGGCAAAAGAAAACAAGAAATGTGAAATTTCAACAGCCCAATGATAAAAAAAAAAACTCACACAAAATTTATACAACCACCTTTGATAAGTGCCATGTGTAATCAAGCAACCCAAACCCTACCCACACCACCACGTGTTCTCACCAAAACTCGGTTTCATGAAAAATCCATGTCACTTCCGTAAGACAATGGCTTTGTCACCTTTCTTTAACTTCCCGGTACTTACAAAAACTTAAAACACTCATTTTAACTATAAAAACTACCTTCTTCTCTCTGCAAATTCCTCTTCACGGAACCAAAACCTTCTCTCTTTCTCTCTATCTCTCCAAACACGGACATGCCAAAAGGACTCTACAGTGATTTTGAAAGGCTTCAACCAAGAGTTTTTTTATGTCAACGGATAGGCTCATTGTGGACAGATTGCGGTCTGATGATGATAAAATGCAACCAAGGGTTGTGTCAACGTTGCCACGCAACAATTCATCAATACATGGCGCAGAACATGAATGGATTTTCGAAGAGTTGCCGAAGGCGACGATAGTTTCGGTTTCGAGACCGGACACCAGTGATATTAGTCCCATGCTTTTGTCTTACACCATTGAGTTACAGCACAAACAGGTTCCTGATTTTTTCTTTCCTGCTTCTTTCTTTGCTTAAATTTGGATTTTAGAAAAAAACATTGAGGGGAAAGGATGAAGATTGGTTTTTTCTTCTATTTTGGTGGTAGGTATTTTTCCATTTCTGAAATTAAACGGTACGGAAATGTTGAATTTGTGAGTCCATTAGGCGTATAGGCGCTGTTGATGAAGGGGGTTTTTGGCTTGTTTGGAGAGAAGTCGGAAGGAATGGAGATTAGAAGAACTTGAATTTTGTATTTTTCATGTTTTGAATAGATTGAATAGCATAGAAATAATGTAAAACATTTTACTTGTTTTTGTCTAGCACAAACTAACTGAGGTTGGAATCAAATCATTGATTGTTAGGATCCGGCGCTTGCCAGGCCAAGTTTTAGAATTTGGTATGATCATGAAGAAGATGGCATTTTCTTAGCACTTTAGTGAGTGAGTGAGAGTCTAGTTGTTGTTCTTCCAGTTCCTTTGTTGGATGCCTTTTATTCTAAATGTGTGTTGTCTTGAGAATCAAGAGAAGATTTAGGATTATGTATTATTATTACGTGCTTCGGACATGCAGCAAGAAATGTTCAAGTATTATTGATTGTAGTTTTGTTTGACAGTTCAAGTGGCGTCTGAGGAAGAAAGCTTCACAAGTTCTCTATCTTCATTTCGCTGTACAGAAACGTGCAATTATTGATGAACTTCATGAGAAACAAGAGCAGGTTTGCCTTTGATCAATGCTATGTCTGCACGCATTTAATTAGTCCAAGTGATAAATGATGGTTCTTGTAATTCTGTTTTCTGACTCACTTTCTAAAACTGTTGTTCGATTTCATTGGATTAATGTTGCTTGGTAGGTTAAAGAATGGCTTCAAAGCTTAGGAATAGTTGACCATGTCGCAGTTGTTCAAGATGCTGATGAACCTGATGATGGAGCTGTGCCTGTGCATCAAAGTGAAAGTGTTAGAAATAGGTGAGTTCTAGACTTCTAGTTAAACATCTCCTTTACTGTCAAGGGAATCATCAAATAAAGCCCTTTACACCACTGCATTTGTAGTGCTTACAAAATTTTGCTATGCAGGTATGTCCCTTCTAGTGCTGCTTTGCCGATTCTTCGCCCATCACTTGGACGTCAACCTACAATTTCAGAGAAAGCAAAGGTAGCAATGCAAGGTTATTTGAATCATTTCCTGGGAAACATGGATATCGTGAATTCGAGAGAGGTGAGCATAAAAAGAGTTTTTTTTTCTACTTTTGCTGAAATTAGAGAAAAAACTATCCTTCACACCAAGAGGTTTTGAATTTCAGGTATGCAAATTCTTGGAGGTCTCGAGGTTGTCATTTGCACAAGAATATGGTCCAAAGTTGAAAGAGGGCTACGTTATGGTGAAGCATTTACCAAAAAACTCCAGGGATGAGACTGATGCAACATGGTTTCCAGGCTGTTGCTTTGGTTGTAGCAACACTTGGCATAAGGTAATAGAATTTTCAATCCTAGAAATTTTGATTACTTATCTTTACACTTACAATGTCGATTAAGGTCATCTATTGTTTATATGTTCCTTTCTTATGCCCTTTTTGCAGGTCTGGGCTGTTCTGAAACCTGGTTTCTTGGCCTTGCTGGAAGAGCCTTTAAGCACCAAACTCCTAGACATAATCGTTTTTGATGTTCTTCCCACCACTAATGGCAATGAAGGGTCAGGAGTATATCTAGCGAAGCAAATAAAAGAATCCAATCCTCTGTGTTACGCATTTAAGGTCAGTTGGCTTTACCAATAATATCCTTCTGGAGTTTCTTTAGACCCCTTGATTTCTGTTTAATAACAACTATAACATTTGGAAATGTTGAAAGGTCTCTTGTGGAAATCGGACAATAGATTTGAGGACTACAAGTAATGGTAAAGTTAAAGAATGGATTGGTGCAATCAATGATGCTGGTTTAAGACCTCATGAGGGGTGGTGTCACCCTCACCGTTTTGGTTCCTTTGCTCCTCCAAGGGGTTTGACTGAAGATGGAAGTCAAGCTCAGTGGTTTATAGATGGTCAAGCAGCTTTTGAAGCAATTGCTTCTGCAATAGAGGATGCAAAATCAGAGGTTAATTCTTCCCTTTCTGAGACAAAATGTATTGAACATTCGCAATCGTTTATTAATTGTAATGCTTAATGATTAAACTTCAAGCAGATCTTCATTACTGGCTGGTGGCTTTGCCCTGAGCTGTATATGAGACGCCCTTTTCGCAAGCATTCTTCCTCCCGGCTAGATGCACTGATAGAAGCAAAAGCCAAGCAAGGTGTTCAGGTGAACAACAACATAAAAATTTTCTTAGCATTTTGTCTATGTTTCTAAATCTAGTAAATTTTTAACTTTAATTTATGTCAATGGTTATGCAGATATACATTCTTCTGTATAAGGAGGTTTCTATTGCTTTAAAAAATTAACAGTATGTACAGTAAGAAGAAGCTCCTTCAAATTCATGAAAATGTCAGAGTGCTGCGCTATCCTGACCATTTATCAACCGGTGTTTATTTATGGTATTGTTTTTAGGCAATTTGAACAAATCATTTTCCTTTTGGTTTATTTTTCTTGCTTATGATCACTGATTACCTCTGGTTCCTTGCAGGTCACACCATGAAAAACTTGTCATTATTGATTACCGCACTTGCTTCATTGGAGGACTGGATTTATGCTTCGGCCGTTATGACACACCTGAACACAGAGTGAGGGATTGCCCTCCTTTCATGTGGCCTGGAAAGGACTATTACAATCCAAGGTGTTTTTTCTCTCTTTATGCCAGAAAATCTGAACCAAGAATGAGTTTTGGTTTTAAGAACTTTGATGTTAAATAAATTTTGTTTGGATAGAGAATCTGAACCAAATTCTTGGGAGGATACAATGAAAGATGAACTTGATCGCGAACAATATCCCCGTATGCCATGGCATGATATTCATTGTGCTCTTTGGGGGCCACCTTGTCGAGATGTTGCAAGGCATTTTGTTCAACGCTGGAACCATGCTAAGGTTGATCTTTTGTCACTTGTTTTCTTTTCTTTCCTGAAGTTATCTTCTGATATTAGTTTTATCATATTTCAGAGAAACAAAGCTCCACATGAACAAGCAATTCCACTCCTCATTCCTCACCACCACATGGTTATCCCTCGCTACATGGGAAGCCGAGAGATAGACATTGCAAGCAAGGACACTGATAAGAATCAGAAAGATTTAAGCAGACAGGATTCGTTTTCCTCGCGATCACCATGGGAAGATATCCCTTTGCTTTTGCCTCAAGAAGCTGATAAACTAGTCACTTCCACCATGGACCAAAAGCTAAATGGCCTGCATTCCAATAATCATAATCATAAGTCATCTGAGATCAATGGATGTTGTACCTTATCTTCCCAGAAGTACAAACCTGAAGCTTTCTCTCCAGATATGCAGATTGTAGGAGTTCTGGAGGATCTTGACTCTATGGATCTTCAGAAAAAATTGAACTTAGATTCTGTCCCAGAGCTTTGTTTCAAAGTATCAGATGAGTGGTGGGAAACCCCTGAGGAAGGCAATCACGATGTTCCTGCTGGCGAATACGAACAAGTTGGTCCACGTATTGCGTGCCGCTGTCAGGTTAGCTACACCTCTGGATTTTCTTTCTTTATTCAACTTCTCAGACTAAATCCTTTTGGTGTTGGTAACTCCAATTTTGGTTTCTTCAGTAATTTTCATTTGCTTTCTTAATGAATGACTATGTCATGTGTAGATTATCAGAAGTGTCAGCCAGTGGTCTGCAGGAACAAGTCAAACTGAAGAAAGCATTCATAGTACTTATTGTTCTCTCATTGAGAATGCACAACATTTTATTTACATTGAGGTAAGAGAACAATAGTTAATGAAACTTTTTTCTTCTCCCTAGGAGCTGGTTGTTGAATTAACTTTTAGTTTCTTATCATGGAAGTCCTCAATGAAGCTCTTGCATAGTATCACTAACTGATATTGAAAGCTTTAATGGACCTCAGAAAAGCCGATATATTTATACTTGAACATTGAATTTGAAAGTTAATTTCCAGGTCTTCTGCTGACCATCTGTGCTATTATTATTGGTGTCTTTCTTCTAGAACCAATTTTTCATTTCAGGTCTTTCAGGAGACGAAGTTATACAGAACCGTGTCTTGGAAGCATTATACAAGCGTATTGTGAAAGCATACGAGGAACAGAAACGTTTCAGAGTCATTGTTGTCATACCGCTCGTACCAGGCTTCAAGGTAGAATTTTTTGGTTTTATTTCTTAAGATTAAACTAAAAGCATAGTCAACTAAACACTTTCATTTTGGTGAATTATGGATGACAGGGAGGTATTGATGATGGTGGTGCAGCAACTGTTAGAGCCCTTATGCATTGGCAATACCGGACCATTTCCAGGGAGAAAACTTCAATATTGCATAACCTCAATATGCTGCTTGGACCCAAGACACAAGACTACATTACCTTCTATGGTTTGAGATCACATGGCAGACTTTGTGATGGTGGTCCAGTGGCCACGAGTCAGGTATTGTTTGAATAACAGACTGATAGAAACCCATTCCAATAACTCAACAATTGGGTTGGGACTTCATAGGTTTGGGTAGAACTCTCTTTGGAAAACCGACTTGTCAAGGGAGAGTGCTCAAGCCCTTCATAGCCCACATGTCCATTCTTTTCCACGCCTTCCGCAATCGACGTCCATGTCGGCCTCTTTACCCTGGTCGGCGTCTTTACCCTTTGGATGACTATGCGGATCCCCTTTGTCTTGTGCCTCCATGCCTTTTTTCGAGGTAGCAGCCCGAGCCCAAGGTCGGTTTGCCTCTTTCCCTTCCAATGTGGGATCCTAACATTCCACTACACCTTCTGCAACCGATGTCCATGTCAACCTCTTTACCCTTTGGTTGACTACGCGGATCCCCTTTCCTTTGGGCCTCCATGCCCTTTCTTGAGGTAGCAGCCCGAGCCTAAGTTCAACTTGCCATGGGTCAGTCTGCCACGCGTAGGCTACCAGATAGGCACAAAATCATACTTTGATACCATTTGATAGAAACCCCCTCTAACAACTCAAACAATTGGGCTGCGCCTTAAGTTTTTCATGGGCTTGGGTAAAACTCTCCTTGAAAAAAGGGCTTACCAAGGGAGGATGCCCAAGCCCTTTATAACCCACATGCCTACCATTTTCCCTTCCAATGTAGGATCTTAACACATACCTATATTTATTCACCATTAGATTTCATACAATGGCTTTGTTCTACACATGAATATTGAATTGTAAAAGGTCTGGTTTTGGTTTACGTAAATTGTTTAACAATTTCAAAATCTTGATTTTCATACAGGTGTATGTGCATAGCAAACTGATGATAATAGATGACCGCGCTGCCTTGATTGGATCATCCAATATTAATGATAGGAGTCTGCTTGGATCAAGAGACTCCGAGGTACCACTTTTAGACTCACCAAGATATTCAGGGATGATTTATTATGATTGTTTCAGGATCTTCCTCTGTTAAACCAGAAATTTCACTTGTTCTTCGCTTATTCTTCTATGATTTTTTATATTTTCTGTTTTAGATTGGAGTACTCATTGAAGATAAAGAATTTCTCGAATCATCGATGAATGGAGAGCCATGGAAGGCAGGAAAATTTTCTTATACTCTCCGGTGCTCCCTGTGGTGTGAACACCTTGGTCTTCCTGCAGGAGAGGTAATTTTCTGTTTTTCTCTTCTTTATTCCAAATCGTCACGAAGAATTCTACATATGTTACTGATAATTTAATTAAAGAATGCTGTAAATTAACCCTTCTGCTCTTACTTTCTTCAGACCGGCCAAATAAGTGATCCTATGGCAGATGCAACATACAGAGACTTATGGATAGCTACTGCAAAGGTAAAGATAAATAACCCTTCTAATATCCTTGAAGGTTATATCTAGATTCATTGCTGGTTAGCATGTTATTTCATTCGAGCATTTCGACTCTGAACTATCGCCTTCTCTTTATGTTTTTTACTTCACTGCTGATATACCGAGTTGAACTGTTCTATTTTCCAGGAAAACACCATAATTTACCAAGACGTCTTTGATTGCATCCCCAATGAACTCATACACTCCAGGGCTGCCCTCAGACAAAGCATGAGCCAGAGGAAGGAGAAACTGGGGCACACCACAATTGATTTGGGAATAGCGCCTGAGGAGCTGGAAACATACAAGAATGGGGAAATCAACTTGATGGATCCAATGGAACGATTGAAGTCTGTGAGGGGACATCTTGTTTCCTTTCCCTTAGAGTTCATGTGTCAAGAAGATTTAAGACCATTCTTCAATGAGAGTGAGTATTATGCAGCTCCTCAAGTATTTCACTAAGCGCCACCGCCACTGCCACCGCATGGAGAGACAAAAACATAAGACGGAACTGAAGTATGGTTCCACAAATCTGTTGTAGTTGCTGTTTGGAGATAGTCAGAGTAGTTATAGCACTAACTAAACTAAAAATTATAGGAACTCAAGACTGTTACAATCGGATTGAATGCCACATTGGCCTTGATGTAATGCTTTGTACAGAAAATGAACATTCTTTCCTCCCAATAAATGAATGCAATAGTTGTGGATTACCTATTGCCAGATTGGTGTATTTAGTTCATCCTATCGCAAATAGAGGAGGCGGTGGCCCGGACCATGCCATGCCAAAATTTTCACAGCCCGCCATGTCATGCGATATCCAAAACTCAAGGCCCACAACATGGCCCATGACCCAGTGTGCTGTGCCGTGTTGGCCCATGTGCCAAAATCCCCGACCCACGGCACGGCCCACATGGCCCACGAACCATGGCATGGCACGAAATTTTTGAGCCGTGCCAAAAAATTTGTGGGTTGGTGGCATGGTTCATTGCCACCTCTAATCGCGAATAAATTTCACAGATTAGCTAACAGAAAGGAAGAAGATATGCGCGTGAGCCTGATAATGAGCGACTTCTGATAAACTGAATACATTAAATAACATACATAGTGTGTGAGAAATGATAAACAAGGAAACATTTCCTTGCTAATTTTCATTACTATTTTGGCGTTGAAACAATGCTAACTTCCTGAGATTGAGTTGAAGAGTGGAAGTATAGACAAATAGCAGAAATATCATCCATTGCAATACACTTCCTCTTTCGTTTCCAGGCATGAACAGCACACTCGACCAGACGCTTGGCTGACTTTGCTCTATCTGGCGTTGAAGACACAATTTGAACTGCTTCTTGATTAGAGATGACATCCCATACCTAAGCAAGAATTTATACGCGTAATGTAATCATCAAAGAACAAGTTTTATCTTTTAACAAAGTCCTAAAATTAGTACTAGTCAAACAAATAGTGAATTATGCATACCCCATCTGTTGCAAGCACAACGAATTGGTCTTTGCTAGTTATATGCCTTTGCGTTACTTCAGGCACAGAAATTAATCCACATTCCTTTAAACAATAATCACCAAAGGCTCGAGACATTGCCAGTCCAGGCGATTCCTCGTTGGGAAGCCAAACCCTGTGCACCCCTGGCTCATCTTCTAAACAAAATACACGCCCCTTGCACTGCACTATCCGCTCAGCCTCCTCTGCAACATAATCGAAAAGAATGTTGTTAAGATTCGAACTCAGCTATTATGACACCATGTTAAATAACACTTAAAAACTTAAGTTATCGGGTAAAGGTCTAATATTAAAATTTAGCTCGTTAACATTCCGAAAGAGACAGATACTAACGAGGTAAGTTGGGCTTGAAATCAACTGTTAGCTGAACTGGCACCAAGTCTCCATCATCAGAAGTGGTTGCTAATACAGCACGAGAGTCGCCCACATTGGCTACAATGATGAATTCACCCTGGCAACATAAGCTACGCGCATAAGGTACACAAATCACAAGAGACAGACTGAAGGGATTTGTTTTGTTATCCAAAAAAGAAAAAAACTGCTGCGGAATCAGGAATTTATATTACCTGTCTAACAATTGTCAATGCGGTTGTTCCACTATAGAAAGAATCAATCTTACGATGTTGTTCAAGCTCCTGATCAACGGCAGCACAAGTCTTGACAAAAGAATGCTTCCATATATTGAACCTATGATGCTTTTTATCCGAATCCAAGTCAATCTCTGGAAGAACTGATGCTTCAGCGACAGTCTCCTGCCAATTACACAGCAAAGAAGAAGGCATCGCTTCACGAACATTTTTCGCCACAAAATGACCCCATGGACCGTGTCCATCAAAAATCCCACAAAAGATCATGTCTTCTTGACATCCAAATTCCTGCTCCGAAACAAATCAAATGCACATTTGTCCATCAAAACCACAACCAAGAACCACATTTTGATCCCAGTCAATGCAGCAGTAGGAAATATTCTTATTAAAGAAAAGAAGAAAACTGGAACCAAAAACTTAAACTGATAGGTAAAAACATTAACATTAGTGCTCGAGTTTAACAATAACTTGTTTAGTAGTTACTAAGAAAACACAGGAAAAGAAATACAAAACTAAATTAAGAGTAAATGATATATGCATACCTCCCAGACAATAGCACAATCTTGGTTAACACCCTTCTGGCCTCTCTTGGAAAAAACTGAGGCAAAATTGTTAGAACCATCAACATTTACAAACCCAGAAGACCTTAAAATTAAGTCATCTTTCTTGGCTTCCTTCGCCATTGCTTCTGCAGCTCCTCTTCCATCACAACTCCCAGAATTTTTCTCTTTTTTTAACGAAAAAGATCTTGCCAATCCGTTAAACATCGAGGAGAAATGCCCCATTTCTAAACTCAACTCCCCACAGCACACCACAACAATTTATGCCTCTTCGCTTCCCAACCTTTTGCTAGACTGAAAAATCTGGAGATTGAAAATGAAAAAATAAGAAAAAATGAATACAAAGACTGGAAATTTTCCTTGAAAGAAACTGCTTAGAGACTCTTGAGAAAGGAAGACTTGCACATTCTTTTTTTTTTTTTTTCTCGAGTTATTTTCCGGAGAAACAAACGGATGGTTGGAGCATAATGAATGGAACTCCACTGTAACTGAAGTAAAAGACATGATCTGACTCAGAAAGCTAAGAATCTAACAGTTTAATAAGGTAAAAGAACAAAAAACAGTGAATGTGGAACAGAATTAAATAAAGTAAAAAACAAACAAAGGCTATGAATCTCATAGACATTACAGAGAATATTTAATCTGACATGGAATTCCAATAACTCATCATCCAGAATTAGGCAGAAGTAAACAAAAAAAAAAAAAAAAAAATTAAAATAAATCACTCTACATTCATTTAACTTAAACAGGGCTGTTTGGGAAATGCTCTGTTTGGTTAACATAGCATTGATATTTTTCTTCTCTTATCTTCCTTTCCATTGACTCAACAACCAAACTGAAGCTGACCCTTTTGTTAGTTTGCTGAGAAAATGAAGGAAAACAAATATTTTTTAAAAAAGAAAAAAGACAACCTTGAGTAAATCTAAGCCGCGTAGAATTCTAAAACTGTTGAATCAATATCAAATTTTCAAAAACCAGAAAAGTCTATGAAAAAGGCGATGCGTGAAGGTCAAATTTTTCATTTTGTTCTGCCTTTCTGATAACTTTCTCGGATGCCAAACAAACCAGAAGGAAAGTTTTGACACAAGCTAAAAAAAACTAACTTTCTCAGATAAAGAAAGAAACAAACTTTCATTTCGTGTCTTAACTTTCCCGTAACTTTCTCAGCAACCAAACAACACCCACTTTAACCAAAACAAACTCAAAAAAGAAGCTTTTTATCAGTTGCAAGCAAGACCTTGAAAAGAAGAACCCAGATCAGAAAGCCGGAGTGTGACGCAGGTGGCGTGAAGCAGACGTCAGCTGCCGGAAACTGACGCAGAAGAAGTGAGGAAATATGGAGCTGAGATTTCTAGAGAGAAGAAGATCTCGAGATAGATTATAATCCATAATTAAAAGAAGTTTTGTTGGGTTCTGTTTCTCTCTTTTTATGTGTGGAGAAGAAAACAAAGACAATAATGTTTTGTTGTACATACAATACAAAATACAAAATATACACAAAGCTCAAAGCACTATTTGTAACTTCTGCCTCTGCTTCTGCTTCTGCTTCTGCTTCTGCATCTGCTTCTGTGTATTACTGTATTATAAGTGCTTTTAACTAGAAGTGCTTTTCACTTCAGCTTTTCTACTTTCTACTTTTGCGTCTCCGTATACCTCTTCTTGCTTCCCAGTTCCTAATTATGTATATTATGGTTAGTTATTTCTTGAGTTCTTCAGCTAAATCACATATTAACCCCTAATGTTTTATAAAACTAACTTTCTCATCCAAAATATTCTAGACTAACACCGTAATCCTTATCCGTTAACCATTGCCCTAAAAAAATTTCGGAGATGAAAAAATAAGAAGTTTGATTTTGTGTTTTTAAATTATCATTTTCTAAAAGTAGTGTCTAAAAATGAAAACAAGTTTATTATTATTATTTTTTTACTATAAATATAAAATATTGTGACAAGTAAAGGGTTTCTATAGGATGAAACACACTGGCTAATTGTCCACCCGATGCTACATTTTTTTTCATTAAAAAAAAATTTCACCCTCCCGACCTAACCCTAGACACTCTAAGATCTTTTTCAAACTCACTCCCATTTCGAGTCAAGAGATAGATAAATAGACGCATTCCATTGAGGTGTCTCGCACTCCTAGGTATTCTCTACCTACCGTGATTGAAAATATAGAAAACAATTTTTCAATGTTTTATATTTTCCATTTTTTTTAAGAAACCAGACTGATAAATGAACAAATATTATATATTCTATAAGAAATAATAGAGAATAAAAATAGTGAAAAAGACAACAAAACGAAAACGAAAACGATAACCTCATTATTCAACTTATTCTCTAAGGAGACAAATATGGCTATTATGAAAATTTCATATCTTATCCGTCCACTTGTGGCTAAATGGATAGAAGGCACATGGTTGAAAACGCGTCTGGTCTTAAGTTCGAGTTGTACCAAGGGGTGGCCAATTACCATATCTTAAAAAAAGAAAATTTCATAACTTAAATAATAACTGAAACAAACTTCCTCTAGAGACGGATGATTGATTGTGATTACAATGTTAGTTTTTATAATTGCTTGGATGAAAATTACTTCCATAAAACTTCAGGAATGAAAATGTATTTTCCCTTTTTGTTTCTATATATAATTTATTTATTTTCTTTTTTATTTCTATTGATTTATCTATTAAAATGAAAATAGTCTTATTCTTAAATAATTTTGATGCTTCTCCAACAATTTAAAACATAAACATTAAACCAGCATGTGTTATTAAATTTCTTAATCCAAATAATTTGAGATTGCATACAACATTAAACCATATTATATACATAATAACACCTCCAATTATATAGGATTTGTTTAATTTTAATAATAATTAAACTAAATAGAAGTTTGATTTTCTAATCTAATTTAATAATTATATCACAATCAAGAGATAAGTTTCTTAATTAACAAATTAAATTAGTATCTCCTTGATAAACCCAACAACAATTTAATAAAATATATAGTTGACGGCCAAATCATGGTCTAATTTAAAATATCATTAAAAAGAATGTCCACTACACATAACTGTATCATATAATAAAAAACTATGTATTATATAATGTTTTGTGAATAATTAATACTATTATCGTTGGCTACAAAATTCGTGCCCAAAAATATGTACCGTACACATGGCTAATCATAAACCAGATGCTCCTTTTATGGACCAAAACCGTCCAAATTTATAAATTAATTAAATTTTAATTATATAAGTAGGGTCAAGGTGAGGAGGTGAAGATTAATAAAATTAGTAATGGGGTTAAAAAAATAATAAGTTATTTGAGTTTGCATCAAATGGTTATTTTACCTAATTTTTTAAAGCTTTTTGACCATTGATTTTATTTTAAAGTATCCTTTAACTAACCCATGAGGCCATAACATTAAAATAATAGGTGAAATTGATTTTGTCAGGAGGGCACCGCTATATCACTAATTTAATATTAATCTTATGCTTAAGTGTTTATTAAATTCCTAACCCATGAGGGTTATTATTATTATAATAATAATATATCGAATTTGTCCTTATCAGACTTTCTTATAATGGTAATTTCGATGATTACTTGTTGATAACATCATCATTGACATAAATAATTTAGAATATTGTGGAAAGAAGTTTTTTTTCTTCTTTTATCAACTATGTGTTATTAATCTAATTATTAAAACTATTTGATAAGATTACGTATAATGGTTGATCAGTAATATATGTGGTTTATTCTCGTAAGGTTCAGACTTTGAGTTTCCTGTTTGATATCTAATAGCAAAAATTATAGGGTTTGACGAGAGTTCTAATTTTCAAACTTACATGATTATAAGATTTAATAGAGACTTCAGTTTGATACTCAAGTTTGCAAAACAAAAGAAAAAAAATAACCATAAAGTCGTAAGAGAGTTTGTAATCAATCTTGTCACTTATCTGGATGATAATATTATCTCGATAAAGCAAGAAAGATAACAAACCCCGTCTTTCAAACAATAATTTTGTTTTTCTTCAAAATTTGGGAAGACATGGGGAAAAAAATCAAGATGACAATGAAAGAAGAAAGGACCAAAAAAGAGATCCAAGTATGAAGGAAAATTAGGTGTGAATGGAGACACCTCACATGTTAAATTTGTAAGGCCATATTTACAAAAGATAAAAGGGAGGCATTGGTGGATATACTTTTCTTCATTTGCCTTATCTTGTTATAAGTCTTGTCATTTCAATCTATAGTTTTCTTTTTTTCTTTTTAATTATTATTATTATTATTAACAAATAATTTTGACCAAAATGAGTTATTAAGCTTCCATAGACGTTTCAGAAGTTATGTTAATGGAAAACTATGATAATCGACCTACACACATCCAACTACTAGGGTTTTTCATAATTCATAAATCATTTCATAGCTTATACTCAAAGAAAATCAAATCAAAACCTTAGGGTGCATTTGTTTTATTTTTTCATACCCTATTCCTAAAATACATGTTTGTTTAATTATTTGAGAAATACTATTCTATTTTTTTAATTACTTTTAAACCCCTTAAATTTATTAATTTAATTAAACACCCCTAGAAAAAAGTTTAAAAATTAACAAAAATACCCTCACCCACCCATAGTTGCCAGATTCGACAACCACAGAATCTATCACAACGGTGTAGAAACGACCAGAACTGGTCGATAATTCATCGATCTGGCTTTTTCCGGTCAGATTCATAATAGATCTGGTCATTAGTGACAGCCAAATCTTGGCCATCATTGACCGACAATGACAACCATATCTTTGGCCGTTGCTGACAGCCATATCTTTGGCCTTTTACGGCATCGGCGACTGCCGATATGACTGGAAAAGGCCATGTCGACCCACGATCGACCAAATCCGACCGATCTACTTCGTAACGCCATTTTTCTGGCAGATTCCGGCGGTGGTGGCCTAAATCTAGCACTGTGGGTGGGTGGGGTTGTTTTTGTCATTTTGTAAAAATTTTATATATTGGGGTATTTAGTTAAATTAGCAAACCTATGGGGTTTTTTTATTAATTTTTAAATTTTACCTCGTAATACTCACGCTATTCAACTACTCAATATTGTTTCCAAAATCCTATCTAAAATAGCAAAACAAACACACCCTTAAATATTTTTTATGTGGGTTTATTAAATTTGTTTGAATACTATTGTGATATATCAAAATAGCCTTAAATATGACATTATTATCTACCAAACAACAATTATAGTTAAATAAACATTTTAAGTTCCTTGAGTGACCCAAGGATCCTAAAAATCAACGGTAAATCAATTTTATTATGTTATAGGACTAATAATGTAACGAAATCAAACGTTATACTAAAAACCCACAAAGTCAATGAAAAATCCTATGTATTTTTAACACAGATTCATTAAATTTGGTTAAAAACTATTTCAATTTATCAAAATAGTTTTAAACACGGGATTATTATCTACCAATATATCGTAGTTTATCGATATATCAATCTGATTACGTTATCACCCTAATAATATAACAAAATCGAACAATCTAGTAGTAAAAATCCACAAAGTCAATGAAAAATCCTTTGTATTTTTAACGTGGGTGCATTAATTTTGTTTGAAAACAAACTTTAGTGAATAGAAATGTGGAGCTCATGGAAATGTCAGGACCAAGATGGTCCATTGCCACCTACAAAAATGATGAGGCAGGGACAGGGACCCAATTGAGCCTTGATATTTCATTTGGGTCAATCGGATTCAGCTTATCCCTGTCAAGTCTTTCTCCAGTTGTAATTCAATTCTCCTTCTTCTGGGTGGGTGGACCCATAACATTCATTGGATCCGGATCCAGATTCAGATTATTGGTCGGTAGTAAAAATAGGGTTATTTACACTTTCATCCTTAAGGTTTGGGATATGAAAATTTAGTCCAATAAAGTAAGACTTTTAAATAAAAATTTATAATACCAATGTTATCTTATTTACATATTATTAGAAATGAAATATATATATATATATTAAAAAAAGAAAAAAATTTGATATTTTTAAAATTTTTATGTTGCTCATTTTGGCTTTTGCTTTGATATATATATATATATATATATATATATATATATATATATATATATATAAAATTGCGATCATTTCCAATAACATACGAATAAGTGAACAAGGGTATTATAGACATTTTATTGAAAAGTTTGCATTTGACTAGACCAAACTGTTCATATCCTATAATGCCGGAGATAAGTACAACTACAAACCTTAAGAATGAAAGTGTAAATAATCCGTAAAGATATGATGTGAAACTTTCTTAGCCTATACATATGACTGCTATATAATGATCTGACAATTCAGATCACCGTTGGTATGATTTGGAGGTAGATAAAGCTAATGTTAACTATAAACTACCGTAAAACTTATAATGTGAAACTTGTAATCCTAAAATGTAAAACTTATAATATGCGTCTTTATGTGACTCTATCATATCTTTAGAATTTCTAAGTGGTTAGACGTAAAAGTTTCATATAATTCCTTATAATTTCTATGATATAATACAATTACGTATTATTTATTTTCTACTCGGGTATGACATAATCAACGAGTATTGAATAAGTTATTCAAGACAATAAAAAAGAGTATAAAACATATTTACGATATCTTTAGAAATATTAAATAGTATTATATCGATATTATGATACGATAGAGACGATTCTGTAGATGATATAATACGCCTCATTGTAGGCGCGCACAATTATCAAAAGACAGGTGATTTACTTAACCACCCATAAAGCCATATAATGAAGTCGGTGCAAAGCAAGGACCATGGTCACCACCAGGCAGGAACTACTTCCCAGCCGCATTTTAAACCAATAAGCATCTGACACGTACCCCGCAACAATCACATGTGGGGCGGTGCACTGGATAATGACACATTAATATCCACACATTCCATTGACAAGTCTCTTTTTATTTTCTTATGAGTAGGTGTTGACTTGTTGACTTTCAAGACCCACCCTAAAAGCTAGAAGTAATCAAGTTTCATGAGAAGTCAAGGGTTTCTAATCCTAATTGGCTAGTTTCAATTGGGTCATTATTGAAATTAGCAAATGGGATCAATCTTTGTAGACCAGATCTCAAATGGGGTCATGGAGATCTAGATTAAGTGTATTTTAAACGTGGTAATTAGGGTTTAATTATATGGACATTGTGTGTTGGTTTATTGTTAGGATTATGAAGATAATCTATGGTGGATGATAATCATGATGCTTTGAGATTAAGATTTGCGATTATAATACTAAGTTTTTGTGACTCACAAAAACTTTATGGGTTGGATGAGCATCTTAAAAAATTGTTAGTGGTGATTATATTTTAATATTGGGTTATCAATGTGACACGAAAATAGAATGTTTGTTATATCAATAAATTTTCATTCTAAGATGTCATTTATCGTTAAATAAACCAAGATTTGACCATGATTGCACCTTTAGGTATTGTTTTAAAACCCAAACCGGACCTTGGTCCAATTGGAAATCGAATCCTTATCTGACTCGAGTACATCCTAAACTCGATTATATCAATTAAATTAAATTGATCTAGGGTTGAATAAGAGGAATAGTATCAAATCACCGATCAGACCAATAAAGTCAATATGACATAATAAATTTTAAAATCTTTGCATCTATCAGACATTTATATATCCAGATAATTAATACCGAAAACTGTATTCATGATATTAATAGTGTTCGTGAACCTGTCTCTAGATCTCTACTCTACCACCAACTCACTCAAAAAGCATAAAATAAAAAAATAAAAACAGCCGAAGATACAATCTCATCATAAACAAAGCGAAACAACCGTTTTAACTGTTTTCCCCTCCTTTTGATAACCCAGATATACCCCAAACTCCTCAGTCATGTCAAGTTCAAAACTCAAACTCCTCAGATAAAATGTAATTCTGGAAAATTAAAAAAAAAAAAAAAAAAGGGATTAAAAAATCGATTTTATCCTTGATATATTTTAAAATTACAGAATTGCCCTGGATCATTTAACTTACCATACTGCCCGTGAAAGATTGAAATATTTACAAATTGGTCTTCCTATATAAACCTATTTTTCTCTTGGGGGCTCACACAAAATATTCAAACCGCAACCCTAAATCCGCGTTTTTCCTCTGCGCCGTCGATCTTCTTTGTTCTTCCGTCAGTTTTCTGGTAAGTCATCGGTTGTTATCAGATTGATTTCAATCGTTGCTACTTTATTTACTCTCCACCTCTTCTTCGCGAAAGGTATCAGATTTTCTCTTTATTTATCCGTTATTCCTTGAACTCTTTTTTTTTTCTTTTTTAATCGAATAAATTCCCTTATTTTTCAGTTATTATTGGGATTACGTTGTTTTACGATCTCATTAAGTTTAACAATTTTTAGCTCTGAATTTCGATCTCTCTCTGATTGCCTTTTAACTCGGTATGTTAATTGAAACTGGGTATCCTTGTTTTTTTTTTAATCCTTGTTTGAGCGGTATGTTTTGTGATTAGAATAAATATTGTTGAATTCTGTGTTTGATCGTGTTTTCTTCAATTTAATTAGTAACGTTCCTGAATTCACAGATCCCCAATTTTTTTTTTTTTTTATATACTATTAAAAAAAATCCCTCATCATGACAATGTTTTCTATTTTTCAAGTTTATTTAGTAAAAGATGTTTTCTTAATTTTTATTTGGAATTTTGTTTATTTTCCAATTTTATAATTCCTTGTTTTTATTAGGGTTGTTATGTTTCAAGTTATTCATTTTATTATCAATACAATTTTGTAAAGTTTTCCTTTGTTGAACAGAAAACCACTCGAAAATGGGAAGCCAGCCCACTCCCACCCTCAATGAGCTTCTCAAGGAGTTGCGAGATGCAGCAAACCGAGAAGCTGCCCCAGAAGCTGCCCTCGAAGAAAAATTAATGAGTACTTTAAACCGTTTAAAGGAGAAAGTTGGCACTAATATGGGAACTCCCGAATCCTTTGAGGTAATGCTCTGCAGATCTCATTAGCTAAATTCCTGTTTTCATTTATGTTTTGGTTCTGTTATTTACTTCATTTATGTTTTGGTTTTGATTTTGCAGGCAGGTATTGTTGTAGGCGGCCTCACACAACACAGTTCCTCTGAGGTCAGTGAGTTGGCCCTCTCTATTCTTAGAGAACTGAGAGAAAACACAGAGGCCACCCAACAAAATGATCAGAGCGAGACCCTCACCAATGATGATGTCAAACCCCGTTGATTTCGGCCAGGCTGATTACTTCATTGGGTAAGTTTCCCTGCAAATTACTAGTCTAAACTTAACTAGGGTCTAATTTAGAATAGTCTGATTACTGTTGTTATTATGGTATGAACTATGAAGTTTAATATAAGCAATGGTCTTAACTATTATTATTATTATATGTCTTGTCATTTAAATATGTGATTTTTTTTTTCTTTTTAATTATTGTTATTTTTATTAACAAATTGGATATTTTTAAATGTTTTTACGTTGTTCATTTTGGTTTTTGCTTTGACAAATTTTTGTATTTAAAATTATGGTCATTTCTAATAACATATGAATAAGAGAACAAGGATATTATAGAGTTTTTATTGAAAAACTCGTATTTGACAAGACAAAATTATTCGTATCCTATAATACTAGGGGTAAGTACAACTCCAAACCTTAAGAACGAAAGTGTAAAAAAGCTGGAAAAATATACTGTGAAACTTTCTTAAGCCATTATACAGGTGTTTGCCATATAAATGATCTGATAATTTAGATCACCGTTGGAATTTGGAGGTAGATAAAGTTAACTACTGCAAAACTTATAACATGAAACTTATAAACCTAAAATGTAAAACTTATAATATACATATTTATAATATAATTAATTTATACATGTTATGGATCAATGTTTTCTGAAATAATATAATTAATTTATACATGTAACATCTATATATATAACCTGGCCGCTTTATCTTAATGCAGGAACTTGCTTGTGGGTGACCGTGTAGGGTGTGATGAAGGATTGCCAAATTTCTGGATTCATAGTTTGTAGTTGAATATGTAGCGTTTAAGTAATGTTGTATCAATTTCAAATGTTCCTTGTACTTTCATTTAAAACTTGTGCAATCAAGATATATATATATATATATATATATATGACAATATTATTTTAATGGGATTTAAAATATTTATGACAATAGTGTTTTAATGGGATTTAAAACGTTTCATGAAAATTTTGTTTGAAAAGAAATCATGCGTTTGTGAAAAGTAATTTTAGAATTGTAAGAGATTAAGTTAACAACTGGTTTATAGGCATTAAAAATTAACTTTAATTAAATCAATTTTAAATGCAATATATAGATTATTCAAAAAAATACATTATTTAAGACAAACGTTGAACTTTGAAATATCAATTAAACTAATACTAAATTTATAGAAAATTAAATTATATAATATCCTAATTAGCAATTGCCTCAGTTGCCAATGAGAAATTATACAAATGGCAAAATTGTCCACATCCTATAATGCTGGAGGTAAATACAACTCCAAACCTAAAAAATGAAAGTGTAAACTACAAAACTTATAATGTGAAACTTATAAACCTAAAATGTAAAACTTATAATATGCATCCTTATATGACTATATCATAGCTTCGGAATTTCTAAGTGATTAGACGTAAGTTTCATATGATTCCGTCTAATTGCTATGATAAAATACAATTATGTATTACTTATTTATTATTCGGGTAGGACATAATCAACGAGTATGAGTAAATTATTCAAGACAATAAAAAAGAGTGTAGAACGTATTTACGGTATCATTACCAAATCCTTTGGAAATGTCTATAATTGTTGAACCTAGATGAGAAAATTAAAGATGGCAATGGGTCCGAATTTTTCGGGTACCCGGCCCGGCCCGAAAAGGTTGGGCTTTGCCCGATGTTCGCGGGCTTGGGCTTGGGCCTGGGCCTGATTTTAAGGCCCGACCTCGGGTACGGGCCAGGCCTAGGTATGCCTTCAGGCCCGGCCCGACAATTTTAGTATTAATTTTCCTAAATTATCTTTATACTATATATTTAATTACAAGATTATCCTACATATATATACCAATTTTTCCCAAACCCTAATCTCATCTCATTTGATGAGTAGTAAAAAATAAATTAATATTTAAAAACTATTTTTAGAATTAAAAATATAAAAAAAAATTGAAATTTATTATTATTTAAAAATTGAAATTATAAAAATGGGCGGGCTTGGGCCGGGCCTAAGGTTACAAAAAGCCCATCGGGCCGGGCTTGGGCTTTACCTATTATACCCGTGACGGGCCCGGGCCGGGCTTGGGCCTTTGTCATGAGGTCGGGCTTGGGCCTGGGCCAAGGGGTACCCGGTCCCGGCCCGGCCCATTGCCATCACTAGAGAAAATCCTATATAAAATTACCAAATCTTATCAATTGGATTCTTGGATCAAAGGTTTGTCTTTTAAACACTTAAGAGAATCAGAAACAAAGCCAAAAGATATGGTTCTTCAGATATTTGTCTCATCAATGCCGAACCTACTAAAATAATAATGCGTAATCGAAACATGTGCAACAACAAACAACCCGATACAGATATGCCATTCTAGCCGGCCATATTCTAACATGACAAAATTATCAAACGAAGGATCAAAGCGGGGAGAAATGTCGACACCAGACACTACAATTCCAACATGGTAGCTAACTTCTAACAAATGTATATCAACGTGGTTATATAATCATCTACAAAGAATTGGTCGAAAACAACAACTAGTTTAGCAGGATGTATCTGTATATAATATATCAACACTACTGGTGCTGACAGAACAATATTACTGGTGTATAACCAAATGGAATAGTCCATCAAGCACATGGTCTAAAAGATACTTATTGACTATCTGGGGAAAGACTCTCTTAACAAGATTTGTTGATATTCAATCTTAAAGGTGGGAATCTGTCATAAATGAACAGATTACCCGGTTTCTATGCTCCAGAGGAAATCATAAATTATAACAGCGTATATTTTTATGGGCATTTAATAGATATCAACCATGAATTAAGTATTCATAGTAGAGATCCAACAGTTAATTACTGAAAGAATTAAAAAAAAAAAAAAAAATCATCCATTTTCAACACGTCTACATGTAGGTACGAAGTTACTTTGGTACCTTTCCCTGTCAGTGAGCCTGTTCAATTTTATAACCGCATTAAGTTGTACCGCTCATGTGATCAGCTTGAAACTGTCTCAGTAGCTGCAAAGACTGATGGTACAGGTTCAGGTCAAGGCCATCAAAATTCCTACCTACTCGTGCCCACAATATTGCCTGAAACCAGAAGGGCACGTTGATACATATTAACGTAACTATGATACATGGGGTGAGCTAGACACAATGTGCAAGCCTTCAACCCAATAGTAACAATCCCTTACCTCATTGTCAAGCTGAATATGGAGTTCACCAATAAACTGATAGATGGACCCAACTCGAAAACTAAGGTCCCTCAGGTGCTGGGTGTCGATCTTTAAGATGGCACTTCCATCAGCAATTATGGTTATGGCTGTCTCCACGGAATACTCTTGTAACCTGGAGGAAAACAAGAAATATTTATCTTTCATATGTAAGATATTACAGTAATAAAATAATTAAATTTGAAAAGCAATACATGGGCCAATCATCCAAGCTCTGATATCAGCAAAACCAATTTAACTTTTAGAACCGTTGACCTATTCCCAATAATTAATCAATCTCATTTAGCTATTAAATCATATATATAATAGAAAAGATTACCCTTTAGAAATGGTATATCTATCATTTGTTGGCAAGACTGAAGACATTTACCTGCTGAAAAGGAAACCTGATTGGATCATACTGGTTTTGCTGACATCCATGTTGACATGCTACTAATATCTAGAGAACTATTGTCTTTCAACAGATAATCTCACTCAACGTCTTAATCATGCAATCTTAATCATGCATAATAGAAACGATTACCATAGAGGAAGGGTATCAATATCATTTGTTGGCACGGATGGAGGATGGTTCCCTGGTCAAAAGGAAACTTGATTGGAAAACAATGGTTTTGTTGGCATCCATGTTGAACAATGAACTGTAAACTACCGTTCAACAACTAATCTTGCTTAAATCTGAATCATGTACAACTGAAAGGATTACCATTGAGAGATGGTCTAAATATCATTTAAAGGAACCAAATAAAGATATTTTCCTGGTCAAAAGGAAGTCTGATTGGATAATAATAGCTTTGTTGACATCCAGATTAAAAAGTTACTAATATCTAGATGAAAACTGCATTTCAACAAATTGCTTTTTGACGTGTTGAAACATCAAAACAACTAATGTGACATACAAGAAAATTAATTATCCAGAACACAAACACCAGGAACGATCAGCACTCTGAAAATGTACCAGGTGTTTGCACCACTCTTCAGTAATGCGACAGAGATAAACAATCAAAATTGCTGATTTTGATCATAAATTCTTACTCAGTGCCAAACCAACAAACTTTCCACCAGAAGGCCCTTGTATGCCCGTCTTTAAACAATCAACCCTACTACACTATTGCTGTTATTTATCACCAGACTGATACCGCCAACTCATCTCCACCCTTACTCACACCTCATTTCATCCCCCAACACATGACCACACTACACTTTCTACCATCATCAACAGGTCCAGTGCACACTTGCATTTTTAGCTCAATTACATTACCACAACTCAAAATCCAAAAAGAGAAAAATATTGTAAAAATACTAATAGAACTCTAAAATCACAACAACTCAGGAATCCTAATGAGAAATCTAGAACTACAAGAGGCTCATAATCATTTTTTTTCCTGATACATAGAAATCCCTCAACCTTTCCTACGTGTCCACCAAGTTCTTATCTGGGTTTCAAACAGACTCAACAACCTTAATAGTTAGAAATCTGTATGCCATAAACATCCCAATCAGACACATTCAGGGGGATTTGCACCCTTGACTTATCAGTTTTACCACAAAGTCCAACCCTTGGTGTTAGGAGGAACCTAATCAGTACTGCTAGTGTTATTCAAAACGTAATCATGAAACAAAAGATGCACAGGTAAAAATAACAGATATATTTATAATAGAGGGGTACTAATCTTTGAAGGGGAGAAGTCTTACTTCCCAGTAACTCTTAGCGAAGCTCCTTCCTCAAAGAATTGAGAAGATGGGTTTAACTCTGGTAAAGTAACCAATGCCCCAGATTTTATTGCCGAGGATGCCATCAAACTGCCACCAACTCACTCAAAAAGCATCCAAAAAAAAGCGCCAGCAAGCTACACTCCACAGTCCACACACATCAAACTAACCTGAGATATCAATTAGTATCAATCAGAAAAAAACAGCCCAAGATACAATCTTCATCATAAACAAAGCTAAACAACTGTTTTAACTTTTTTCCCTCCTTTTGATAACCCAGATATACCCCAAACTCCTCAGTCATGTCAAGTTCAAAACTCAAACCCCACCAAAGCTTAAACTCCAAAAACTCATAGCATTTCACCAAATACAACGGATTACTAAACTCTAAAGCTGAGTTTTCCTTATATCGCCATTGATAATATTCCTTTATATAATTAATCACTGTACAGAGCATCTAAACAGCCGCACTGACTGGACCTAATAAAAGAACTAGTAATCTACTGCTTCCAGCATAAAAACTTGCAAAAATGAATCAAACAACACATTAGGCATCAGAAACCACTCTAATAAAGATAAACCCTCTTTCATTACTTCTTTCCCACCCAACCAACAAAATTGTTCAGAATTTACACATTAATGCACGAAAATTCATAGTTCCAAATTTACCCAGATAAAAAATAAAACCAAACTATAAACAAGTTTCTTTGACGCATATAATCAAACACCTTATACAGTTACACGAAATCAAAGTTGAATACTAACAAGGCATTAGAAACCACTCTAATAAAGATAAACCTCTTTCATTACTTCTTCTTTCTCACCAAACCAACAAAATGGATCAGAATTTACTGCCTCAGCTACCCAGATAAAATATACAATCTCCATCAGTTAGAATACCGATATATACCAAAAAAAATATAAAGTTTCTAACTAACCTGGAGTTGTGGAAAGTCTTCCCCCATAAGAATCTCAACAAAACGAGGAACAACACCAGCTTGTATAACTTCCTCAATAGGAGGGCTGCGTTCTGTCAAAAGATGGAGAAATACAGTTCAGTTGTCATAAAAATATGCATGGAATCAGAATTCCAAATGTGCATTACAAGAAGCAACGTCTCACCAATTGACAACAATTTCCGGAACTGAGTTGTTGCCTCAAGCTGTAGATTACCATCATCTGTCCAAACACCAGCTACCATAGCTGGTAGATGTTCCAACTGTAATCATGCATTCAATTACTACATGAGAACATTCATCAAACCTTGAACGTTCCAAGCACTTCAAACCCTAAAACTAGAATCAAACCCTTAATAGGAAATCAAAGAAATCAAAATAACCTACATTACCCCATAAAGATGAGCTTAAATTTCATTAAAAGCAAAAAAATCATACTTAATCTTCACAAAGTCAAAATCAATCATAACTATAATCAAATAAAATAAGCTCTAGTTCAGTTAAAAAAAATAAAATAAATAAATTTAACTTCATAAAACATTGAAAAAAATGAACCAAAAAGAGCTCTAATTCATAAAGCTTATTGCAATGCGTAATTATGAAACTGATCCATCTTCTGAATAGCAGAAGTATAAGCTCTAGTTTGATCAAAATAAGTTCATAAGTCATAAAACACTACATACAGTGAATCAAAAGAGTTCTAATTCGATAAAGGCTAATCACGAATGACCTTCTTCTCGACAGCAGAAGCATGAATGTTCTGAAGGCCTTCTCGTCGCTTCTTCTGCAAGCTTTCTTGGATCTCCACCATGTTGTCTTCTCTCCTCCGGCATCCCTCATCCGCGTCCCCCGCCAACTCGTTGCGGTTCCGGTGGACCTCCGTCCTCTCGCTCTGCCTCAACGACGTCGCTTATTATTTAATTTGAATTTTAGGTTTACGAGAGTGCGGGACGAAAGAATAACTGGCTTATATAGGTTATGGTTCTCGCTTATTAATACAAGTTTTGTCATTTTTAGCCTTTGGAGTCGTTTAGATGGGTTTTTGGGTGCTTTTATCATTTTTAGGGGTGTGTTTGTAAGTTTCTGGACTTTTTAGAATTTCTGTGGACTGTGATAATTGTTTAATTTAGCTTTTCCTTTGACTTTTCGGATTAGGTTTTTTTTTTAGAGAAACTATTTAAAAGTTGTTTCAGCCGTAACAGAAGGTAGTTTTTTTATTATTATTATTGAACGAATTATTGAGAACCTTTTATTGTTGTTTTATCCAATTCAGTATCTGAATCTTGATATAATTTATTGGTGTTTTTTCGTACCACTTGTTGTTATTTAAGTTTCAGTCATCTCTATTATTGTTTTGACATTATTTAATGTTAGCTACCAAAATAGAGAAATTTAAGTTGAATTTTTAAGTTTAATACATCTCATTAATATGAAATTATGTCACTTTTCAATTTTAATAGATTTTATCGAAATTTAACTCCTAAAAGCCAAAGTCTTTAAGGAACTTTGTTTCAACATTTATCACATTATTGTTAAGGCTGATATTAAGACATATTTTTAACGAACGACCACAAAAACAGAAAATCTTTCCCAAACATTATAATCAATACAACAAAAATGGTCTTTTTATAGGCTAACCAATACAACGAAAGTCGAGATAAGTAAACAACCTCGTGGCCAATGTAATACATATAAATTAATTCCCAATAGAACAAGTAAACAAAAATCTCATAACACATAGCCTAAAGATAATTAATTGAAGATGGTTTACCGCAAAAGTCCTTATGGGGTGTGAAATCCTATTGGTGAGCAGTGAAGTTTTGGATTCCACAAGAAAAGAGGACATCGCTGCCTTTCAAACCTGTGAAGAAGAGTGTGCAAGAAATAACCTAATTAATGGTGAACAAGAAGATTTTTTATTCGAATATTCTAAAGAGTTTATGAGTAAATTTGTCACCATCGAATCATGTAATTCTCTATAAACAATTTAAGCTTTCCTATTAATGTGGATTTTTATGGCATCAATAAGTGAAACAAATGGATGATATTTTTTTCATTATACAAGTTTTTGTGTATCAAAAGATATTCAGCTTTCCTGCTGCACACCATAAATGTTTGGTAAAAATATAAATATCCTTAGGGCCCGTTTGGATCGGGTTGAAATTTTTAACAAGGGTATTATTTGTTTAATTGACCAGAATATTGTATTTGACATTTTTGTACAAAAACATTACCGGAAAATAAGATGACAAACAGTGTCAAAAAAGGGGTAAATCACCTGGAATAATATTACCTAGGGGGAGGGTGGTATTAAAATATTACTTCGGTAATCTAAATTTCTTTCAATTTTGCCCCAAAACAGTGGACAATGTGGACGAAAATATCCTTTTGCTTTGTTAATAATTACAAAACACCCAATTTATAAAATGACAAAAATACCCCCACTACCGGTCAGATTCGACCAATCTACGGCCAGATCTAGCCGTCAACGACTGCAAAAGGCTAGATATGGCCTTTAGAGACGGCCAGAGAGTTGGTCGTCGTTGACCATCATTGAGACAAAGCTTCAGATTAATTCGAAGGCAAGCAAAACTGTGGACAATAGTGTGCAAAGGAGCACCAAGGGGATTTGCTTATGCCTCTCTCTCTCTCTCTCTCTCTCTCTCTCTCTCTCTCTATATATATATATATATATATATATATATATATATATATATATATATATATATATATATATATATATATATATAAAAGAAACATAATATATTTTATTTAAAAATATATTTCACATAAAAAGAGAACTTAATTTCGACTTTATGTGATCATTTAAAAAAAAAAAAATTATAAGTATTATTTTTCCTTTTTTATCAATAAAACACATGTTGCCAAAATTTGGGTTTTGTAAAAAAGAATTATGAAATACCACCACCTCAAAATGAGGTTCAATGTGAGATAAAACATTGTATCTTTGCATAAAGAAACACGACAAAGAAGAAAAATTGGAAGTAATTCTCATCATACTCTATCTGGAAGTAAATTTGTTTTTCTATCTTTCTTAATTGATGAAAGATCAAGAGTTATGTTACCGTCATTTGATTTTGGATAATATGTTTGGTTTTTGTTGAGTTTAATAAATGAGTTTGAAATTGAAAGATGAAATTCCCAGATTTTAATGTGAGCTTTGATTTAATCTTTTTTATGTTGAGGCATTGGTTAATTAGTTGTTGTTTTAATTTGAGTTTGATAAATTTTGGTTTGAAATTTGGGGATTTGGTTTAATTATAAAATTGATAATTTAGTATGTGTAACTTTTGAAATTAAATTTAAGATTACTTTATACTTATTACTTCAACATATATTTTATTGTAAATTTATCAATATAGATATTTTGACCCCACCAACTAGAAATCCTAGCTACACCCCTAGTTATAACCCTTGTCATTGAGATAAAGCTCCCGCTGAATTGGAAGGAATGCCAAGCTGTGAACAATAGTGTGCAAGGAGCACCAATTACTGGATTTAATTATGCCTCGGCCTAACTTGTAATGCATGTCACAATTGTATACACATACGTACCATCTCACAAATAATTAGTGGGCCTAGTTTATCCATGTCTAATGCTACTAATAATATCCCATCACATTATATTTATAATACAAATTATGAAATCGTATTCATTCGTTAAACTCAAAATTAGGTTTATTTGAAAAGGTTTTAAAAAACTTAAGACCATGAGTTGTGAAATTTTCCCAATAGCTAAGGTATGTGTAGATGATCAAGGGTGCGTTTGGTTTAGTATTTTGGATAGGATTTTGGGGATAGTATTGGGTTATTGGATAGGGGAGTATTACGAGGTAAATTTTAAAAATTTGTGAAAAAGCCTTTAGGTTTACTAATTTAACTAAAGACCCTAACATATAAAATGACAAAAACACCCCCACCACCTCGAGTGTCGATTAACCGGCCACCACCGCCTAACCGCCGAAATGGCATTCGTTACACCACAGACCATTCGAATCTGTGCCGTAACACCTCGTTATGGCCTTTTCCGGCCAGATCCATGGTGGATGCGCCGAAAAAGCCTTTCCGAATCTCTGATACGTTATGGCCGTCCGATGGTCGGAAAAGGCCGGGCCAAGCGGCGGCCAAAGATGTGGCCGTCGCCCCGGTCAACGACGGCCAAGATTTTGCCGTCGTTGACCGTCCAACGCGGCCATTTCTTTAGGGCGCAGCCGACGGCTAGATGCGTGATGGATCTGGCTGGAAAAGGCCACATCGGTGAACTTCCGGCCATTTATGGTCGGAAGTTAGGCCGTTGTACACATTCCGGCTATCACCGACGATGGTTGCCGAAATCTGACAAGTTAGGTTGATGGGGGTATTTTTGTTAATTTTTAAACTTTTTTTCAGGGGGTATTTAGTGAAATTAATAACCTTATGGGTTTAAATGTAATTAAAAAAAAGGGTAATATTTATGGAATAATGTGCCAAACATTATTTGGAGAATAGGATCCAGAATATGGATAAAAATATTAAGCCAAACATGCAACAAATCTATCGTGGATGCTTGTGAGGATCATCCCGTGAGATTGAGGCCACAAAAAAATGAATGTGAAGTTGACGCCGACATGGTATTGGCCATAGGCACCCAAATGCTCAAGTTAGCATAGTTATGACAGGTATTTAGTAAGGCAAATAGCAAGATAGAGTTTACCGTGATTGTGGAGCTAAGGCTTGAATATTAGCGTAAAGTGGTCGGAATATGACTTTGCGATTAGGAATGACCATTCTTGAAAGAGCAAGAACAAGAGAACTAGAGGGAAGAATTGTTAGTCGATCCCTTCTGAGAGGATTGACCTCTGCATGTATAGGGAGCTAATGGGTTTGAGTCCTTATGAAGTTAGGAGCACTAGTTCCTACGAAACTAAAAGTACTCAAAAAGTTACAATTTGTGTACTTCGAACCCTCAAGAATTCAGGATGTTAGAAGTCCTATAGGACTCGATGTCCTTGGGGTGCTAGAATCCTCATGAGACTTGGAGTCTTGAGAAGTGAGTGCCGACCCTTTTGAGTAGCCCAACTCATAGATGGGCCCATTTTTTGGAGCGGCCCAAATTGTAGAAAGGACCCTCAAGGGATGGGCCTCGATACAATACCAATCGGAGTTGGACTATGGCACTGGGTTGTCTAGTGCTGGACTGTAAAGTAGAGCCATATGTGATTGGGCTTGATAAGGGTCCAATGCAGATTTTTGCCCATACAGTATGTCATGCTAGTTTAAAATTATATAACTTTTATCAATATGTACAACATTCTTGAGAAAATAGCTAAGATTCTTTTATATTTGAGTAATACATAGTTTTTCATTTAAATATACTCTCTAATTCATTATAGACAACAGCCAAAAAAAAAAAAAAAATTAGTTTTGGAATTAAAAATAATATATCAATTTTCTTATCTATTAATAACCATTTTCTAAAGTTAATTTGGCACTATATATAATATATGATTATGTCTCTGATGATAGGCTTCATTTTTATATTATAATTTAGGAGCATAATATGAATCCACAAAAGTGATCAATATATTAATTAACCTCGTTAAGTCTATGTCAAACTTTATATCAATTACAATGTGCGAGTGGAAATTACTGTACAACTTATATAATGTTTTATAGTTTTTAGACCAAGACTTGATACACACTAATTACATGAATATAAAATGAACCAATACAAAATTGTGGAGATTATGGAAACATTAAGTTAATTTTTTCTTTCTTGACGAAGACTAATCAACCACGTAAAGTAGAACATAAATAATATCAAATTAGATGAAGTAAAAATTCCACTACAATGTATTGATTAAGTCGTCCTTCGTGATTGACCAAGGCTAACATAAATTAATTGCTTTTATTGACAAAGACGTCCTTAGTGCTTCACCAAGACTTTAAATTAGTTGCTGAAGTACTGATAATGTCATATGTCTTTACTGTATGATCAAGGCTCAATGATAATTTATTTTATTGTAAAAATCAAGAATACAACTCTAATTTGTACTAAGAATATCTCTATCAACCAAAATTCAGTCTAGTTTATTCAATTGTTAATTTTATTCGCACCGCTTCGAAAAAATGATCGATACTTGAACTTGTAGAAGTGGAAGATGACAAACTTTAGTGAATAGAAAGGTGGAGCTCATGGAAATGCCGAGATCAAGATGGTCCAGTCCCACCTACAAACACGATGATGCAGGGATCGGGACTTAAGAACGAAAGTGTAAAAAACCCGGAAAAATATGATGTGAAACTTTCTTAGCCCATTATACGAGTGGTTGCCATATAAATGATCTGACAATTCAGATTATCATTGGAATTTGGAGATAAGTAAAGTTAATTACTGCAAAACTTATAACGTGAAACTTATAAACTTAAAATATAAAACTTATTATAACTGATAATAAATAAACGGTCAGGATTTTGTCACATTATTTAGTGCATAGATTCGGTGCACAACCTTCGATGGTTCTATCATTTTCGAACCATATATGAATTCGGTGCAAAGCAAGACCATGGTCACCAACTCCTTTCCAACCGCAATTTAACCAATAACCATCTGACACGTATCCCACAACAATCACATGCTGGGCGGTGCACTGGAAAATGACACATTTAATTTCCACACGCTCCATTGACAAGTCTCTTGTTCTTTTCTTAAAGGCATGTGTTGACTTGTTGACTTTAAAGACACCCTAGAAGTTAGATTAAGTCTCTTGTTCTTTTCTTATTGGTATGTGTTGACTTGTTGACTTTAAAGACCCACCCTGGAAGCTAGTTTAAGTCTCTTGTTCTTTTCTTATAAGTAGGTATTGACTTGTTGACTTGTTCTTTTCTTATAAGTATGTGTTGACTTGTTGACTTTAAAGACCCACCCTAAAACTGATTCCGTGTAATTTACTCCAGTCATCCCCACCACAGAACTGATTCCGTGTAATTTACTCGTGTAATTTACTCCAGTCATCCCACCACAGAACTCATTCCGTGTAATTTACTCCAGTCATCCCCACCACAGAACTGATTCATGAAAAAGAAGACAACTTCACATTCAGGCCTAGCAGATTCCGTGTAATTACTCCGGTCCATGTTGGTTTCTACATTTCACAGATTAGTTCCCACCACAGAATTGATTCATGGAAAAAGAAGATAATATTAATTGACCCTTCTTTTCTTTCTATTTATAACCTTGTATGTCCTTGTGATTTCATCATTCGGAAAAAAAAATGGGTTGTCTGTTATGGGTTTATCAAATTTTATACATTCAGTTGTTATATTTGTGCTCTCAAAGTTCTGCAACACTCTGTTCTCATGACCAGAGTTCTGCACTCCTCCAATTTAAGCAACTCTTTTCCTTTGTCAATCGTTCGTCCTTTGATTGTGATTATTATGCATACTTTTCAGTTCATTTTCCATTTGATGGTGATATCATTCATACTCCACTATATTGTGATGGAAGGTGTCCTTCTTATCCTAAAACAATGTCTTGGAAAGAAGATGAAGATTGTTGCTCTTGGGATGGTGTCACTTGTGATTCTTTAACAGGTCATGTGATTGGTCTCGATCTTAGTTGTGGCTGGCTTCATGGAAATATCCCTTCCAATAGTAGCCTTTTTCTTCTCAATCATTTGCAAAAGCTGAACTTAGCTTACAATGATTTCAATTTCTCTCAAATTCCTCCTGATTTTAATCGATTCACTAGTTTGACACACCTTAACCTTTCCCACTCAAACTTTGCTGGTCAAATTCCATCTGAAATCACCCACTTATCTAAATTGGTCAAGCTTGATCTTTCTGAAAATTCCCTTGAAACAGCTACTGTAAAGGGGTTAGTTCAAAATTTGACCGATTTAACGGAACTTCTTCTTGATCGTGTATTTATGTATACTGTTGTACCAAGTTCCTTCATGAATCTATCTTCTTCTCTGTCTTCTTTGAGTCTCTCGAATTGTTTTTTGCAAGGGAACTTTCCAGATAACATCTTTCTCCTACCCAACTTAAAAATCCTGAATTTAGCATATAATTACAACTTGACAGGTATTTTGCCAAAGGTTAACTGGAGTAGCCCCCTCAGGTTTTTGGATGTCTCTGAAATGACTTTACCTGGAGAATTACCTAATTCCATCGGCAATCTCGTGCACTTGACACATTTGGATTTCTCTAGTTGCAGTCTTAATGGGACAGTTCCTATTTCACTTGGAAACCTTACAAAACTCAATTATTTGAGCCTCTCGGCTAATAATTTTGCAGGTCAAATCCCTTCATTTCTTTCCAATTTTTATCAGCTCCATAAATTAGGTCTTGCATCCAATAATTTCATCGGTGGATTTCCAGAATTTTTTGTCAACTTAACTCAACTTTCTGTTTTAAGCTTAGCGTCTAATCAACTAACTGGTCCAATCCCTTCTCAAGTAAGTCCTCAAGGAATTCTAGTTCATATTAATTTAGTTAATAACTCTTTCAATGGGTCCCTACCATCTTGGCTATTCACTCTACCTTTACTACAGTATGTGAACCTCCATTATAACCAATTAACTGGCATTATAGATGAATTTCAAAGTAAATCATTGAAATGTATTTATTTAGGTAATAATAGATTGCACGGGTCAGTTCCGGGTTCAATATTTGAACTTGTGAATTTGATTGGTCTCTCTCTTTCTTTAAACAATTCAAGTGGAATTGAGCTTCACTTGTTTTCAGAGCTCAAAAAACTTGAAGTGCTTTATCTTTCCAATACCAATCTATCATTGAGTACCACATTCAACAATAACTCTTCCTTTAGCAAACTTCGGTTCTTGACATTATCGGCTTGTAACATAAGTGAGTTTTCAGATTTCTTCCGTAGCTCACACCAATTGGAGTATCTAGACCTTTCTGACAACAAAATCCACGGTCAACTTCCCAAGTGGATGTGGGACATAGGAAAGGAAACTTTGTACAGATTAAATCTTTCCCACAACTTTCTCACAGGCATAGAGCATCTTCCATGGAAAAATCTTGAATATCTATACCTTCATTCCAACTTGATTCAGGGACCACTTCCAAATCCACCACCTTCCTTGAGTTTTTTTATTTTGTCAAACAACAATTTCACGGGAGAGATACCTCTCAGCTTGTGCAATATGAGTTACATACAAATTCTAGATCTTTCTTATAATAATTTGACTGGTACAATTCCAAAATGCGTGGGAAACATTAGTAGTCTCCATGTGTTGGATCTACGAAAAAATAGATTGCATGGCAGCATTCCTAGAATATTTGCACGAGACAATCATTTCAGGACTCTTAACTTCAACGGCAATGGACTTGAAGGGTCGATCCCACGAAGTTTGGTTAATTGTATCATGCTTGAGGTTCTAGATCTCGGAAACAACAAGATAACTGATAGTTTCCCATATTGGTTGGGAGATCTTCCGGAGTTGCAGGTTCTTGTTCTTCGCTTCAACAACTTTTACGGTTTTGAGCGGGGTTCTTCTAAATTTAATAGTTCTTTCCCTATGCTGAGAATCTTAGATCTCTCACACAACAATTTTAGTGGTCGTTTGCCAACAAGGTTGTTTGAGAATCTAAAAGCTATGGCGAATCTTGATGAAGCCAAGAGGGAGTTGAATTATATGGGTGTAGGCTATTATCAAGATTCAGTGGCGATCGTAGTTAAAGGTTTTGAAATCCAATTGGAGAAAATTGTTACTACTTTCACTACGATTGATTTATCAAGCAATTACTTTCACGGAGAAATTCCAAACTCAATTGGAAAACTTCAGCAACTTCGACTCCTCAATCTCTCTCAAAATAGCCTAACCGGTCATATTCCTTTGTCTTTAGGAAATGTGACTGCACTTGAAGCTTTAGACCTATCTTCAAACAAGCTTGTTGGAGAGATTCCATCGGAATTGGTAGGTTTGACCTTTCTTGCAAAGTTAAACTTATCACAAAATCATCTTGAGGGACCGATTCCTTGGGGGAACCAGTTCGGGACCTTCCAAAATGACTCGTACAGTGGAAACTTGGGCCTTTGTGGATTTATGTTGTCAAACAAATGTGATATTGATGAGACACCACAACCAGAATCATCAATAGACCATGATGAAGAACACAACATTCCAACCTGGTTAGATTGGAAAGTCATTATGATGGGTTACGGAAGCGGACTATCACTCGGCTTAACGATAGGATATATAGTTTTCTCAACAGGAAAACCACGATGGTTTCTACGGATGATTGATGGACTTATTCGAAGATGCAATAGAAAGACTAAGCGAAAGTGATTCTCTTGACAAGGTTAGTTCGGTTAAATTATTCATCCATTTTTTTTCCTCCAGATTTAGGATCTCCATTAATTAACACCTATTTGAAATTTGTGCAAATGTTATGGATCAATGTTTTCTGAAATAATATAATTATTTTATACATGTAACATCCTTATTTATAACCTGGCCGCTTTATCTTAATGCAGGAACATGCCAGTGGGTGACCGTGTAAGGTGTGGAGATGAGTGTGATAAAGGATTGCCAAATTTCTGGATTCATCGTTTGTAGTTGAATATGTAGCGTTAAGTAATGTTGTATCAATTTCAAATGTTCCTTGAATAAATTTCAAATTTTCCTTGTACTTTCATTTAAAACTTGTGCAATCAAGATGATAAAATAATCACTACTGATAATTAATTCAAAAGAGAAAGAAGGATAAATTAAAAAAATATATATATATATATATATTATCAGAAAATTTATGACAATATTATCTTACTGGGATTTACAAATATTTATGACAATGGTATTTTAATGGGATTTAAAAAGTTTCATGAAAATTTTGTTTGAAAAGAAATCATGCATTTGTGGAAAGTAATTTTAGAATTGTAAGAGATTAAGTAAACAACTTGTTTGTAGACATTAAAAATCAACTTTAATTAAATCAATTTTAAATGCAATATATAGATTATTCAAAAAAATACATTATTTAAGGCAAAAGTTGAATTTTGAAATATCAATTAAACTAATACTAAATTTATAGAAAATTAAATTACATAATATCCTAATTAGCAATTGCCTCATTTGCCAAAGAGAAATTATATTAAATGGTAAAATTGTCCACATCCTATAATGCTGGAGGTAAATACAACTCCAAACCTTAAGAATGAAAGTGTAAACTACAAAACTTATAATGTGAAACTTATAAACCTAAAATGTAAAACTTATAATATGCATCTTTATATGACTCTATCATAGCTTCGGAGTTTCTAAGTGATTAGACTGAAGTTTCATATTATTCCTTCTAATTTCTTTGATAAAATACAATTATGTATTATTTATTTACTATTCGGGTAGGACATAATCAACGAGTATGAGTAAGTTTTTCAAGACAATAAAAAAGAGTAAAATGTATTTACAATATCATTAATAATATTAGATAATATTATACAGATATTACGAATTTACGATACGTCTAATAAAGACGATTATAAAAAGACGTGTGATTACTTAAACACTCAAAACGACACGCCATAAAACCATATAATGAAGTCGGTGCAAAGGGAGGACCATGGTCACCAAGCAGGAACCACTACACAGTCGCAATTTAAACCAATAAGCAGCTGACACGTACCCCCCAACAATCACATGTGGGGATTTACACTGGATAATGACACATTAATTTCCACACATTCCATTGACAAGTCTCTTTTTCTTTTCTTATAGGTAGGTGTTGACTTGTTGACTTTCAAGACCCACCCTAGAAGCTAGAAGTAATCAAGTTTCATGAGAAGTCTAGGGTTTCTAATCCTAATTGGCTAGTTTCAAGCTTAATTTTGGAGGCACTTTCTTATGGGTATGTTTGTGTTTAGGGGGATAATTTATTCAGGTGATTAAGAGAGTGTTTAGCAGGGATATGCTGAATTAAGGCTCTTTCAAACTCCTTCGGAAATGTCTCTAATTGTTGACCCTAGATGAGAAAATCCTACTTAAAATTACCAAATCTTATCTACTAGATTCTTGGATCAAAGGTTTGTCTTCTAAACACTTAAGAGAATCAGAACCAAAGCCAGAAGATATGGATCTTCAGATATTTGTGTCATCAATACCAAACCTACTAAAAGAATAATGCAGAATCAGAAAAATGTGCAACAACAAACAACCTGATATAGATATGCCAGTCTAGCGGGCCGTATTCTAACATGACAAGGTTTATCAAACAGAAGAATCAAAGCACGAGAAATGTCGACACCGGGCACTACAATTCCAACCTGGTAGCTAACTTCTAACAAATGTATATCACGGTGGTTATATAATCATCTAGAAAGAATTGGTCGAAAACAAACAATTAGTTTAGTAGGATGTATCCGTATATAATATATCAACACTACTGGTGCTGACAGAACAATATTACTGGTGTATAACCAAATGGGAATAGTGCATCAAGCACATGGTCTAAAAGATACTTATTGACTATCTCGGGAAAGGCTCTTGCAACAAGATTTGTCGATATTCAATCTTAAAGGTGGGAATCTGTCGACGTAAATGAACAGATTACCCAGTTTCTATGCTCCACAGGAAATCAGAAATTATAACAGCGTATATTTTGATGGACATTTAATAGATATCAACCATGAATTAAGTATTCGTAGTAGAGATCCAACAGTTAAGTACTGAAAGAATTAAAAAGCAAAAAAAAAAAAAAAAAATCATCCATTTTCAACACGTCTACATGTAGGTACGAAGTTACTTTGGTACCTTTCCCTGTGAGTGAGCCTGTTCAGTTTTATAACTGGATTAAGTTGTTGTACCGCTCATGTGATCAGCTTTAAACTGTCTCAGTAGCTGCAAAGACTGATGATAGAGGTTCAGGTCAAGGCCGTCAACATTCCTACCAACTCGTGCCCGCAAAATTGCCTGAAACCAGAAGGGCACGTTGATACATATTAACGTAACTATGATACATGGAGTGAGCTAGACACAATGTGCAAGCCTTCAACCCAATAGAAACAACCCCTTACCTCATTGTCAAGCTGAATATGGAGTTCACCAATAAACTGATAGATGGACCCAACTCGAAAACTAAGGTCCCTCAGGTGCTGGGTGTCGATCTTTAAGATGGCACTTCCATCAGCGATTATGGCTATGGCTGTCTCCACGGAATACTCTTGTAACCTGGAGGAAAACAAGAAATATTTATCTTTGATATGTAAGATATTACAGTAATAAAATAATTAAATTTGAAAAGCAATACATGGGCCAATCATCCAAGCTCTGATATCAGCAAAACCAATATAATTATTAGAACCGTTGACCTATTCCCAATAGTTAATCAATCTCACTTAGCTATTAAATCATATATAATAGAAAAGATTACCCTTTAGAAATGGTATATATATCATTTGTTGGCACTAGCTGAAAATACATACCTGCTGAAAAGGAAACCTGATTGGGTCATACTGGTTTTGTTGACATCCATGTTGACATGTTACTAATGGTTTTGTCTTTCAACAGATAATCTCACTTAACGTTTTAATCATGCAATCTTAATCACGCATAATAGAAACGATGACCATAGAGGAAGGGTATAAATATCATTTGTTGGCACTGATGGAAGACGGTTCCCTTGTCAAAAGGAAACTTGATTGGAAAATAATGGTTTTGTTGGCATCCATGTTGAACAATGAACTGTAAACTACCGTTCAACAACTAATCTTGCTTAAATCTGAATCATGTACAACTGAAAGGATTACCATTGAGAGATCGTCTAAATATCATTTACAGGAACCGAATAAAGATATTTTCCTGATCAAAAGGAAGTCTGATTGGATAATAATGGCTTTGTTGACATCCACATTAAAAAGTTACTAATATCTAGATGAAAATTGCATTTCAACAAATTGCTTTTTGACATGTTGAAACGTCAAAACAACTAATGTGACATCCAAGAAAATTAATTATCCAGAACACAAATATCAGGGACGATCAGCACTCTGAAAATGTACCAGGTGTTTGCACCGCTCTTCAGTAATGCAACAGAGATAAACAATCAAAATTTCTGATATTTGACTGACATAAATTCTTACTCTGTGCCAAATCAACAAACTTTCCACCAGAAGGCCCTTGTATGCCCGTCTTTAAACAATCAACCCCACTACACTATTGCTGTTATTTATCACCAGACTGATGCCACCAACTCATCTCCACCCTTACTCACACCTCATTTCATCCCCCAAAACATGACCACACTACACTTGCTCCATCATCAACTGGTCCAGTGCACACTTGCATTTTTAGCTCAATTACATTACCACAACTCAAAATCCAAAAAGAGAAAAATATACTAATAGAACTCTAAAATCACAACAACTCAGGAATCCTAATGAGCAATCTAGAACTATAAGAGGATCTTAATCATTTTTTTTTTCCTGATACATAGAAATCCCTCAACCTTTCCCTACATGTCCACCAAGTTCTTATCTGGGTTTCTAACAAACTCAACAACCTTAATAGTTAGAAATTTGGACACTATAAACATCCCAATCAGGCACATTCAAGGGGATTTGCACCCTTGACTTATCAGTTGAAACCAAGGGCTTTTACCACAATGTCCAACCCTTGGTGTTAGAAGGAACTTAGTCAGTACTGCTAGTGTTATTCAAAACGTAATTATGAAACAAAAGAAGCACAGGTAAAAATAACAGATATATTTATAACTAATCTTTTGAAGGGGAGAAGTCTTACTTCCCAGTAACTCTTAGCGAAGCTCCTTCCTCAAAGAATTGAGACGATGGGTTTAACTCTGGTAAAGTAACCAATGCCCCAGATTTTATTGCCGAGGATGCCATCAAACTGCCACCAACTCACTCAAAAAGCGCCAGCAAGCTACACTCCACACACAACAAACTAACCTGAGATATCAATTAGTATCAATCAGAAAAAACAGCCCAAGATACAATCTTCATCATAAACAAAGCGAAACAACTGTTTTAACTTTTTTCCCCTCCTTTTGATAACCCAGATATACCCCAAACTCCTCAGTCATGTCAAGTTCAAAACTCAAACCCCGCCAAAGCTTAAACTCCAAAAACTCATAGCATTTCACCAAATACAACGGATTACTAAACTCTAAAGCTGAGTTTTCCTTATATTGCCATTGATAATATTCCTTTATATAATTAATCACTGTACAGAGCATCTAAACAGCCGCACTGACTGGACCTAATAAAAGTACTAGTAATCTACTACTTCCAACATAAAATCTTGCAAAAATGAATCAAACAACAAATTAGTGCATGAAAACAACACATTAGGCATCAGAAACCACTCTAATAAAGATAAACCCTCTTTCATTACTTCTTTCCCACCCAACCAACAAAATTGTTCAGAATTTACACATTAATGCACGAAAATTCATAGTTCCAAATTTACCCAGATAAAAAATAAAACCAAACTATAAACAAGTTTCTTTGACGCATACAATCAAACACCTTATACAGTTACACGAAATCAAAGTTGAATAATAACAAGGCATCAGAAACCACTCTAAGAAAGATAAACCTCTTTCATTACTTCTTCTTTCTCACCAAACCAACAAAATGGATCAGAATTTACTGCCTCAGCTACCCAGATATACTTAAGCTAAACTAATCAAATAACTCACCAACAAGTCAAAGTACCATAACAAATTCACGTAACAAGAGCGTATATAAATGGGTTGAAATGACTTTACATTTACAATAAATCAGATTACCAGGGTGTCTAGAACTTGCTTTTGCTTTCAATTCAACTCTACCTGAAAACTTCATAACGGCACCAAGAACCCCATTAAAGTCAAAGATCACAATCTCTTCTTGAGATACAAAATAACTTAAAAGACAGTCATAAAAGCAAAATTTTTGGAAGAAAAATCGAAACAAAATCAACCACCAAATTTAAACACATCTTACCAAAGATTTATGGATTCTCTTAATGAGCAAGAAGAAAAAGCGATCTTTCATTTCCAGGAACATCTTCTCTTACGGTGAAATGAAAGTGACAGGGTACGTTAAAGAAGCTTGGGAGTGAAGGCACGTGGAGGGTCGAATGTTGGAATGAAGGACACCTGGTGCAATGGGATTTGGAGTTAGGTTTAGGGTTCCGAGTCACGTGCCACGCTAGAGTGAAGGAGATTCAACCGCGTATTGCTCCGTATCAAATATTGTATCTATAAACAATATCAAATTTAAACTCTTGTTGACATTTCAACGCCTCAATTTTTGGCTGCTCTTCATTTCTGCTCACATCTGTCACTATCTTCTTCTCTTTCTCATCTTCAAATGGGCCCTTAATGGGCTTAAGATTTTCATGTCAATTGGGTTCTTTTTTTCCTCATCATCGAATGGGCTCTAAATGGGCCTAAGATTTTCCTGTCAATTGGGTTCTTCTTTTTCTCATCACTAAATGGGCCTAAGATTTTCATGTCGAATCAGTTCTTTCTTCTCATTATCAAATGGGCTCTAAATGGGCCTAAGATTTTCAAGCTCGATGGGCATTTGTTTTTATTAATGGACTGTAAATTCTCTATCATTTGACATAAATCGCGAGAGAAAGTCTATGGTATCATATAGGTATGATTGACGTGATACTATAAGACCATGCATTATATTTAATAATTATCCATCACAATTAATTTAAAGATATAGAAGAGAGAAAAAAGTCCTGAATGACACAAATTCACTAGAAGCCTTTGTTGAACAGAAAACCACTCGAAAATGGCAACCCAGCTAACTCCGGAAGAGATCCATGAGATTCTCAAGGACTTGAAGAGAGCAATGAACATGGAGGTTCAAACATCCGAAGAGGCTGCAGAGCAAGAAAACTTGTTAGTGACAACTTTAAACCGTCTGCGTAATCGAAGCCTCGCTATGCCACATCGTGAAGCCTTTGAGGTAGTGCTCTGTTCCTGTTTTCACTACCATTCTTATTTACTTCATTAATGTTTTGGTTCAGTTTTCACTAACTACCTACTGGTATTCTCATTCATGTTTTGATTTTGACATTGCAGGCAGGTGTGGCTCTAGGCATGCTATCACAACACAGTGATTCTGATGTCTGAGACAGGGCCATAAGTCATGATTATTGATACTTATAAGAAGTAATTTTTTTTTTTAAATTCAATTTGTGGTTGTAGAAGTATTAAAAAAAATGAACTTTAAATTTTATAATTTTCTTTTTATGCAATTTTGATTGAGGATATTATCATAATATATATATATATATATTTTTTTTTTCTGAAAGTCGTCGTGCCCATGAATAAGATATTAATATCATATATCACGGATTGCTGTATAATAGTAATCAGCAGCAGCTTTAAACTATTATTCAGATAATCTAGGATGATAGCATGCAATTATGAAATTCATAGAAAATTAGGCTCCGTGTGGCTTACATTTTTGCGTTTTTGGGAAAAGTTTTTTAAAAAAAGTTGAATTGGGCAGGTATTACGACGTAGGATTTATAAATTAATAAAATACCTCTTATGTTTGTTTATTTGCAAAAAACACCCCTATAATAAAACGTTAAAAGTTAACAAAAACACCCCCAATCCACCCTCAAATACAGACAGCCGACCACCACGGCTGGAGGGTGGTTGGAGTCGCCGTATCGGCACATGACCGACTAGATCTTATCGGTCGTATGCCGATATGGCCTTTTTCGATCAGATTCACGGTGGATCTGGCAGCGGAGGATCTCTAGATCTGGCGGTGTGCTATCGCGTGCCGACACATGTGATATGACACGTGTATCATACTATGTAGCAGGCGAGATCTCACGGACTGGGTCTACGGCCGTATTTGCTCGTCAACGATGGCCAACAAACGGTCGTTGTTGATGGTCAACGACGACCGTTTGTTGGCTATCATTAACTATTGGTTACGGCCAGATCTTTGGCCTTAGATTTCCTGCGCACTACTCGCTAGAGTCAGCTGGTAGTGGCTATCCTACCAGATTTCGACCATTTTTCGACAGTGGTGGCCGGAGTCTGGTAAATGTGGATTGCTGGGGTGTTTTTGTAATTTAAAAAAAATATATAGGAGTATTTAATTAAATTAACAAATTTAAGTGGTTTAAAAAAAGTTGAATAATATTATGAGTTTTTTTTGTATTTTATTGTTTAACTTTTTTAGGAATACTCTAAGTAGTATTCCAAAAAACCAACCAAACGAAGCTTAGAGATTCTAAAGTTTTTAACATATATATATATATAATTTCTATGATATAATACAATTACGTATTATTTATTTATTATTTGGATAGGACATAATCAACGAGTATGAGTAAATTATTTAAGACAATGAAAAAGAGTATAAAACATATTTACGATATCATTAGTAATATTAAATGGAATTACGATAGTCTAATAGAGCGATTGTCTGGATGATACAATAAGCCTCATTGTAGGCGCCCCACAATGATAAGAAGACGTGTGATTTACTTAAACCACTCAAAACGACACGCCATGAAACCATATAATGAAGTCGGTGCAAAGCAAGGACCATGGTCACCAAGCAGGAACTATTTCCCAGCCGCAATTTAAACCAATAAACAACTGACACGTACCCCACAACAATCACATGTGGGGCGGTGCACTGGACGATGACACATTAATTTCCACACATTCCATTGGCAAGTCTCTTTTTCTTTTCTTAAGGGTAGGTGTTGACTTGTTGACTTTCAAGACCCACCCTAGAAGCTAGAAGTAATCAAGTTTCATGAGAAGTCTAGGGTTTCTAATCCTAATTGGCTAGTTTCAATTGGGTCATTATTGAAATTAGTAAATGGGATCAATCTTTGTAGACCAGATCTCAAATGGGGTCATGGAGATCTAGATTAAGTGTATTTTAAACGTGGTAATTAGGGTTTAATTATATGGACAATGTGTGTTGGTTTATTGTTAGGATTATGAAGATAATCTATGGTGGATGATAATCATGATGCTTTGAGACTAAGATTTGTGATTATAATACTAAGTTTTTGTGACTCACAAAAACTTTATGGGTTGGATGAGCATCTTCAAAATTGTTAGTAGTGATTATATTTTAATATTGGGTTATCAATGTGACACGAAAATAGAATGTTTGTTATATCAATAAATTTTCGTTCTAAGATGTCCTTTATCATTAAATAAACCAAGATTTGACCATGATTGCACTTTTAGGTATTGTTTTAAAACCCAAACTGGACCTTGGTCCAATCAGAAACCGAACCCTTGTCTGACTCGGGTACATCCTAAACTCGATTATATTAGTTGGACCAAATTGATCTAGGGTGGAATTGGAGGAATAGTACCAAATCACCGATCAGACCAATGACATCAACATGACATAATAAATTTTAAAATCTTTGCATTTCGATTTTAGATTTATTTTATTCATGTTATAATGTTATTGTGCTTTTGGATTTGGATGAATTTATTTTAGAAATTTATTAATTATTAGAGTTTTAAAATTTTATTAAATCATATTGACGAAAGCGCAATGTTGACCGTCCAACCCGGTGAGTAACGTCTATGAGACACTTATATATCCAGATAATCAATAAGTTTCATATGATTCCTTCTAATTGCTATGATAAAATACAATTATGTATTACTTATTTATTATTCGGGTAGGACATAATCAACGAGTATGAGTAAATTATTCAAGACAATAAAAAAGAGTGTAGAACGTATTTACGGTATCATTACCAAATCCTTTGGAAATGTCTATAATTGTTGAACCTAGATGAGAAAATCCTATATAAAATTACCAAATCTTATCAATTGGATTCTTGGATCAAAGATTTGTCTTTTAAACACTTCAGAGAATCAGAAACAAAGCCAAAAGATATGGTTCTTCGATATTTGTCTCATCAATGCCGAACCTACTAAAATAATAATGCAGAATCGAAACATGTGCAACAACAAACAACCTGATACAGATATGCCATTCTAGCGGGCCATATTCTAACATGACAAAATTATCAAACGAAGGATCAAAGCGGGAGAAATGTCGACACCGGACACTACAATTCCAACATGGTAGCTAACTTCTAACAAATGTATATCACGGTGGTTATATAATCATCTACAAAGAATTGGTCGAAAACAACAACTAGTTTAGCAGGATGTATCTGTATATAATATATCAACACTACTGGTGCTGACAGAACAATATTACTGGTGTATAACCAAATGGGAATAGTCCATCAAGCACATGGTCTAAAAGATACTTATTGACTATCTGGGGAAAGACTCTCTTAACAAGATTTGTTGATATTCAATCTTAAAGGTGGGAATCTGTCATAAATGAACAGATTACCCGGTTTCTATGCTCCAGAGGAAATCATAAATTATAACACGTATATTTTTATGGACATTTAATAGATATCAACCATGAATTAAGTATTCGTAGTAGAGATCGAACAGTTAAGTACTGAAAGAATTTAAAAAAAAAAAAAATCATCCATTTTCAACACGTCTACATGTAGGTACGAAGTTACTTTGGTACCTTTCCCTGTCAGTGAGCCTGTTCAATTTTATAACCGCATTAAGTTGTACCGCTCATGTGATCAGCTTGAAACAGTCTCAGTAGCTGCAAAGACTGATGGTACAGGTTCAGGTCAAGGCCATCAAAATTCCTACCTACTCGTGCCCACAATATTGCCAGAAACCAGAAGGGCACGTTGATACATATTAACGTAACTATGATACATGGGGTGAGCTAGACACAATGTGCAAGCCTTCAACCCAATAGTAACAATCCCTTACCTCATTGTCAAGCTGAATATGGAGTTCACCAATAAACTGATAGATGGACCCAACTCGAAAACTAAGGTCCCTCAGGTGCTGGGTGTCGATCTTTAAGATGGCACTTCCATCAGCAATTATGGTTATGGCTGTCTCCACGGAATACTCTTGTAACCTGGAGGAAAACAAGAAATATTTATCTTTCATATGTAAGATATTACAGTAATAAAATAATTAAATTTGAAAAGCAATACATGGGCCAATCATCCAAGCTCACGATATCAGAAACCAAAACCAATTTAACTTTTAGAACCGTTGACCTATTCCCAATAATTAATCAATCTCATTTAGCTATTAAATCATATATATAATAGAAAAGATTACCCTTTAGAAATGGTATATATATCATTTGTTGGCAAGACTGAAGACATTTACCTGCTGAAAAGGAAACCAGATTGGATCATACTGGTTTTCTTGACATCCATGTTGACATGCTACTAATATCTAGAGAACTATTGTCTTTCAACAGATAATCTCACTCAACGCCTTAATCATGCAATCTTAATCACGCATAATAGAAACGATTACCATAGAGGAAGGGATATCTAATATCATTTGTTAAGGCAGATGGAGGACGGTTCCCACCCTGGAATCAAAAGGAAACTTGATTGGAAAACAATGGTTTTGTTGGCATCCATGTTGAACAATGAACTGTAAACTACCGTTCAACAACTAATCTTGCTTAAATCTGAATCATGTACAACTGAAAGGATTACCATTGAGAGATGGTCTAAATATCATTTAAAGGAACCAAATAAAGATATTTTCCACCATAAGGCGAAAAGGAAGTGCGATTGGATAATAATAGCTTTGTTGACATCCAGATTAAAAAAGTTACTAATATCTAGATGAAAACTGCATTTCAACAAATTGCTTTTTGACGTGTTGAAACATCAAAACAACTAATGTGACATACAAGAAAATTAATTATCCGAACACAAACACCAGGAAGCGATCAGCACTCTGAAAATGTACCAGGTGTTTGCACCACTCTTCAGTAATGCGACAGAGATAAACTATCAAAATTTCTGATTTTGATCATAAATTCTTACTCAGTGCCAAACCAACAAACTTTCCACCAGAAGGCCCTTGTATGCCCGTCTTTAAACAATCAACCCTACTACACTATTGCTGTTATTTATCACCAGACTGATACCGCCAACTCATCTCCACCCTTACTCACACCTCATTTCATCCCCCAACACATGACCACACTACACTTTCTACCATCATCAACTGGTCCAGTGCACACTTGCATTTTTAGCTCAATTACATTACCACAACTCAAAATCCAAAAAGAGAAAAATATTGTAAAAATACTAATAGAACTCTAAAATCACAACAACTCAGGAATCCTAATGAGAAATCTAGAACTACAAGAGGCTCATAATCATTTTTTTTCCTGATACATAGAAATCCCTCAACCTTTCCTACGTGTCCACCAAGTTCTTATCTGGGTTTCAAACGGACTCAACAACCTTAATAGTTAGAAATCTGTATGCCATAAACATCCCAATCAGACACATTCAGGGGGATTTGCACCCTTGACTTATCAGTTTTACCACAAAGTCCAACCCTTGGTGTTAGGAGGAACCTAATCAATACTGCTAGTGTTATTCAAAACGTAATCATGAAACAAAAGATGCACAGGTAAAAATAACAGATATATTTATAATAGAGGGGTACTAATCTTTGAAGGGGAGAAGTCTTACTTCCCAGTAACTCTTAGCGAAGCTCCTTCCTCAAAGAATTGAGAAGATGGGTTTAACTCTGGTAAAGTAACCAATGCCCCAGATTTTATTGCCGAGGATGCCATCAAACTGCCACCAACTCACTCAAAAAGCATCCAAAAAAAAGCGCCAGCAAGCTACACTCCACAGTCCACACACATCAAACTAACCTGAGATATCAATTAGTATCAATCAGAAAAAACAGCCCAAGATACAATCTTCATCATAAACAAAGCTAAACAACTGTTTTAACTTTTTTCCCTCCTTTTGATAACCCAGATATACCCCAAACTCCTCAGTCATGTCAAGTTCAAAACTCAAACCCCACCAAAGCTTAAACTCCAAAAACTCATAGCATTTCACCAAATACAACGGATTACTAAACTCTAAAGCTGAGTTTTCCTTATATCACCATTGATAATATTCCTTTCTATAATTAATCACTGTACAGAGCATCTAAACAGCCGCACTGACTGGACCTAATAAAAGTACTAGTAATCTACTGCTTCCAGCATAAAAACTTGCAAAAATGAATCAAACAACACATTAGGCATCAGAAACCACTCTAATAAAGATAAACCCTCTTTCATTACTTCTTTCCCACCCAACCAACAAAATTGTTCAGAATTTACACATTAATGCACGAAAATTCATAGTTCCAAATTTACCCAGATAAAAAATAAAACCAAACTATAAACAAGTTTCTTTGACGCATATAATCAAACACCTTATACAGTTACACGAAATCAAAGTTGAATACTAACAAGGCATTAGAAACCACTCTAATAAAGATAAACCTCTTTCATTACTTCTTCTTTCTCACCAAACCAACAAAATGGATCAGAATTTACTGCCTCAGCTACCCAGATAAAATATACAATCTCCATCAGTTAGAATACCGATATATACCAAAAAAAATATAAAGTTTCTAACTAACCTGGAGTTGTGGAAAGTCTTCCCCCATAAGAATCTCAACAAAACAAGGAACAACACCAGCTTGTATAACTTCCTCAATAGGAGGGCTGCGTTCTGTCAAAAGACGGAGAAATACAGTTCAGTTGTCATAAAAATATGCATAGAATCAGAATTCCAAATGTGCATTACAAGAAGCAACGTCTCACCAATTGACAACAATTTCCGGAACTGAGTTGTTGCCTCAAGCTGTAGATTACCATCATCTGTCCAAACACCAGCTACCATAGCTGGTAGATGTTCCAACTGTAATCATGCATTCAATTACTACATGAGAACATTCATCAAACCTTGAACGTTCCAAGCACTTCAAACCCTAAAACTAGAATCAAACCCTTAATAGGAAATCAAAGAAATCAAAATAACCCTCATTACCCCATAAAGATGAGCTCAAATTTCATTAAAAGCAAAAAAATCATACTTAATCTTCACAAAGTCAAAATCAATCATAACTATAATCAAATAAAATAAGCTCTAGTTCAGTTAAAAAAAAAAAAAATAAATTAATTTAACTTCATAAAACATTGAAAAAAATGAACCAAAAAGAGCTCTAATTCATAAAGCTTGATTGCAATGCGTAATTATGAAACTGATCCATCTTCTGAATAGCAGAAGTATAAGCTCTAGTTTGATCAAAATAAGTTCATAAGTCATAAAACACTACATACAGTGAATCAAAAGAGTTCTAATTCGATAAAGGCTAATTACGAATGACCTTCTTCTCGACAGCAGAAGCATGAATGTTCTGAAGGCCTTCTCGTCGCTTCTTCTGCAAGCTTTCTTGGATCTCCACCATGTTGTCTTCTCTCCTCCGGCATCCCTCATCCCCGTCCCCCGCCAACTCGTTGCGGTTCCGGTGGACCTCCGTCCTCTCGCTCTGCCTCAACGACATCGCTTATTATTTAATTTGAATTTTAGGTTTACGAGAGTGCGGGACGAAAGAATAACTGGCTTATATAGGTTATGGTTCTAGCTTATTAATACAAGTTTTGTCATTTTTAGCCTTTGGAGTCGTTTAGATGAGTTTTTGGGCGCTTTATTATTTTTAGGGGTGTGTTTGCAAGTTTCTGGAGTTTTTAGAATTTCTGTGATAACTGTTTAATTTAGCTTTTCCTTTGACTTCTCGGATTAGGTTTTTTTTTTTTTGGAGAAACTATTTAAAAAGTTGTTCCAGCCGTAACAGAAAGGTAGTTTTTTTATTATTATTATTGAACGAATTATTGATAACCTTTTATGGTTGTTTTGTTTAATCCAATATCCGAATCTTGATACAATTTATTGGTGTTTTTTTGTACCACTTGTTGTTGTTTAGGTTTCAGTCATCTCTATTATTGTTTTGACATCATTTAATGTTAGCTACCAAAATAGAGAAATTTAAGTTGAATTTTTAAGTTTAATACATCTCATTAATATGAAATAATGTCACTTTTCAATTTTAATACATTTTATCGAAATTTAACTCCTAAAAGCCAAAGTCTTTAAGGAACTTTGTTTCAACATTTATCAAATTATTGTTAAGGCTGATATTAAGACATATTTTTAACGAACGACCACAAAAACAGAAAACCTTTCCAAAACATTATAACCAATACAATAAAAATGGTCTCTTTATAGGCTAACCAATAGAACGAAAGTCGAGAGAAGTAAACAACCTCGTGGCCAATGTAATACATATAAATTAATTCCCAATAGAACAAGTAAACAAAAATCTCATAACACATAGCCTAAAGATAATTAATTGAAGATGGTTTACCGCAAAAGTCCTTATGGGGTGTGAAATCCTATTGGTGAGCAGTGAAGTTTTGGATTCCACAAGAAAAGAGGACATCGCTGCCTTTCAAACCTGTGAAGAAGAGTGTGCAAGAAATAACCTACAAGGACTACACTGTTCCAGTTGGTGCTATGGCTTAATTGGACCCAAGAAAGTCTAATTAATGGTGAACAAGAAGATTTCTTATTCGAATATTCTAAAGAGTTTATGAGTAAATTTGTCACCATCGAATCTTGTAATTCTCTATAAACAATTTAAGCTTTCCTATTAATGTGGATTTTGGATGATATTTTTTTCATTATACAAGTTTTTGTGTATCAAAAGATATTCAGCTTTCTTGCTGCGCACCATAAATGTTTGGTAAAAATATAAATATCCTAAGGTAATATATGATCACATAAAACATAAAGCAAAAAAGCGTTTATCCATATCTAATGAGGTAAAACATTGTACCTTTGCATAAAGAAACACGACAAAAGAAGAAAAGATGTTGAGGTAATAAGGAAGGAAGAAGAAATTATTTATTTAGTAATTCTCATCATACTCTATCCGGAAGTAAATTTCTTCTTCTATTTTTCTTAATTCATGAAAGATCATGAACTATATTACCCTCGGTTGTTTTTATTGATTTTATGTATGTAATTGAAATATTTGTATGTTGAATGAGTTGGCTTTAGTTAATTTTGGATAATATGTTTGGTTTTTGTTGAGTTTAATAAATGAGTTTGAAATTGAAAGATGAAATTCCCAGATTTTAATGTAAGTTTTGATTTAATCTTGTTTATGTTGAGGCATTGGTTAATTAGTTGTTGTTTTAATTTGAGTTTGATAAATTTTGGTTTGAAATTTGGGGACTTGGTTTAATTATAAAATTGATAATTTAGTATGTATAACTTTTGAAATTAAATTTTTAGATTACTTTATACTTATTACTTCAGTATATATTTTATTTTAAATTTATCAATACATATATTTTGACCCCTCCACTTACTAGAAATTCCTAGCTACACCCCTCCCCTAGTTATAACCCTTGTCATTGAGATAAAGCTTCAGCTGAATTGGAAGGAATGCCAAGGTGTGACTAATAGTGTGCGAGGAGCATCGATTATTGGATTTAATTATGCCTCGGCCTAGCTTGTAATGCATGTCACAATTGTATAGATGTACGTACCATCTCACAAATAATTAGTGGGCCTAGTTTATCCATGTCTAATGCTACTAATAATATTCCATCACATTATATTTATAATACAAATTATGAAGTCGTATTCATTCGTTAAACTAAAAATTCGGTTTATTTGAAAAGGTTTTAAAAAACTTAAGACCATGAGTTGTGAAATTTTCCCAATAGCTAAGGTATGTGTCGATGATCAAATCTATCTGGATGTTGTGAGGATGATCCCTCGTGAGGTAGTAGGCCACAAAAAAATGAATATGAAGCCTTGACGCCTACATGGTATTCTTGGACCATAGGCACCCCAATGCTCAAGTTAGCATAGTTATGACAGGTATTTAGTAAGACAAATAACAAGATAGAGTTTACCATGATTGTGGAGCTAAGGCTCGAATATTGGTGTAAAGTGGTTGAAACATGACTCTGCGTTTAGGAATGACCATTCTTGAAAGAGCAAGAACAAGAGAACTAGAGGGAAGAATTGTCAGTCGATCCCTTCTGAGAGGATTGACCTCTGCATGTATAGGGAGCTAATGGGTTTGAGTCCCTATGAAGTTAGGAGCACTAGTTCCTATGAAACTAAAACTACTCAAAGAGTTAGAATTTGTGTAAGACTTCGAACCCTCAGGATGTTAGAAGTCCTATAGGACTCGAAGTCCTTGGGGTGCTAGAATCCTCATGAGACTTGGAGTCTTGAGAAGTGAGTGCCGACCCTTTTGAGTAGCCCAACTCATAGATGGGCCCATTTCTTGGAGCGGTCCAAATTGTAGAAAGGACCCTCAAGAGATGGACCTCGATACAATACCAATCGGAGTTGGACTATAGCATTGGGTTGTCTAGTGCTGGACTCTAAAGTAGAGCCATATGTGATTGGGCTTGGTAAGGGTCCAATACGGATTTTTGCCCATACAGTATGTCATGCCAGTTTAAAATTATATAACTTTTATCAATATGTACAACATTCTTGAGAAAATAGCTCAGATCTCTTTTATATTTGAGTAATACATAGTTTTTCATTTAAATATACTCTCTAATTCACTATAGACAACAGCCAAAAAAATAAATAAATAAATTAGTTTTGGAATTAAAAATAATATATCAATTTTCTTATCTATTAATAATCATTTTCTAAAGTTAATTTGGCACTATATATAATATATGATTATATCTCTGATGATAGGCTTCATTTTTATATTATAATTTAAGAGCATAATATGAATCCACAAAAGTGATCAATATATTAATTAACCTCGTTAAGTCCATGTCAAACTTTATATCAATTATAATGTGTGAGTGGAAATTATTATAGAACTTATATATTGTTTTATAGTTGTTAGACCAAGACTTGATACACACTAACTACATGAATATAAAATGAACCAATACAAAATTGCGAAGATTATGGAAACATTAAGTTAATTTTTTCTTTCTTGAAGAAGACTAATCAACCACGTAAAGTAGAACATAAATGATATCAAATTAGATAAAGTAAATATTCCACTACAATGTATTGATTAAGTCGTCCTTAGTGGTTGACCAAGAATAACATAAATTAATTGCTTTTATTGACAAGACGTCCTTAGTGGTTCACCAAGACTTTAAATTAGTTGCTAAAGTACTGATAACGTCATATGTCTTTACTGTATGATCAAGGCTCAATGATAATTTATTTTACTAGCAGATTCCGCGTAATTACCCATGTTGGTTTCCACGTTTCACATATTAGTCCCCACCACGGATATGTCTTAAGAGGATGAAGATTGCTGCTCTTAGGATGGTGTCACTTGTGATTCTTTAACAGGTCATGTGATTGGTCTCGATCTTAGTTGTGGCTGGCTTCAAGGAAATATCCCTTCCAATAGTAGCCTTTTTATTCTCAATCATTTGCAAAAGCTGAACTTAGCTCACAATGATTTCAATCTCTCTGAAATTCCTTCTAATTTTAATCGATTCACTAGTTTGACACACCTTAACCTTTCCAACTCAAACTTTTCTGGTCAAATTCCATCTGAAATCACCCACTTATCTAAATTGGTCATGCTTGATCTTTCTGAAAATTCCCTTGAAACAGCTACTGTAAAGGGGTTAGTTCAAAATTTGACCGATTTAACTGAACTTCTTCTTGATTATGTATACATGTCTACTGTCGTACCAAGTTCCTTCATGAATCTATCTTCTTCTTTGTCTTCTTTGAGTCTCTCGAATTGTGAATTGCAAGGGAAGTTTCCAGATAACATCTTTCACCTACCCAATTTAAAAATCCTGAATTTAGCAGGTAATTACAACTTGACAGGTGTTTTGCCAAAGGTTAACTGGAGTAGTCCCCTCAAGTTTTTGGATGTCTCTTACGTGACTTTGCCTAGAGAATTACCTAGTTCCATCTGCAATCTCGTGCACTTGACACATTTGGATTTCTCTAGTTGCAGTCTCAATGGGTCAGTTCCTATTTCACTTGGAAACCTTACAAAACTTAATTATTTGAGCCTCTCATCTAATAATTTTGTAGGTCAAATCCCTTCATTTCTTTCCAATTTTAATCAGCTCCATTTATTAGGTCTTGGATTCAATAATTTCATCGGTGGATTTTCAGAATTTTTTGTCAACTTAACTCAACTTTCTGTTTTAAGATTAGCGTATAATCAACTAGCTGGTCTAATCCCTTCTCAAGTAAGTCCCCGTGGAATTTTAGTTTTTATTGATTTATATGGTAACTCTTTCAATGGGTCCCTATCATCTTGGCTATTCACTCTACCTTTACTACAGTATGTGGACCTCAGTTATAATCAATTAATTGGCACTATAGATGAATTTCAAAGTAAATCGTTGAAATTTATTTATTTGGGTAATAATAGATTGCACGGGTCAGTTCCAGGTTCAATATTTGAACTTGTGAATCTGACTCGTCTCTTTCTTTCTTTAAACAATTCAAGTGGAATTGAGCTTTACTTGTTTTCAGAGCTCAAAAAGCTTAAAGTGCTTGATCTTTCCAACACCAATCTATCATTGAGCACCACATTCAACAATAACTCTTCCTATAGCAAACTTCGGTACTTGAGATTATCGGGTTGTAACATAAGTGAGTTTCTAGATTTCTTACGTAGCTCACACCAATTGAGGGTTCTAGACCTTTCTGACAACAAAATCCACGGTCAACTTCCCAAGTGGATGTGGGACATAAATCTTTCCCACAACTTTCTTACAGGCATAGATCCATTTCCATGGAAAACTCTTCAATTTCTAGACCTTTCTGACAACAAAATCCACGATCAACTTCCCAAGTGGATGTGGGACATAGGAAAGGAAAGTTTGTACAATTTAAATCTTTCCCACAACTTTCTTACAGGCATAGATCCACTTCCATGGAAAACTCTAAAATTTTTAGACCTTCATTCCAACTTGATTCAGGGACCACTTCCAAATCCATCACCTTACTTGAGATTGTTTTCTTTGTCAAACAACAATTTCACGAGAGAGATACCTCTTAGCTTTTGCAATATGAGTGCCATAGAAATTCTAGATCTTTCTTATAATAATTTGAATGGTACAATTCCAAAATGCATGGGAAACTTTAGTACTCTCCATGTGTTGGATCTATGAAAAAATAGATTGTATGGCAACATTCCTGGAATATTTGCACGAGACAATCATTTGTGGACTCTTAACTTCAACGGCAATGGACTTGAAGGGTCGATCCCACGAAGTTTGGTTAATTGTATCATACTTGAGGTTCTAGATCTCGGAAACAACAAGATAATGGATAGTTTTCCATATTGATTGGGAGATCTTCCAAAGTTGCAGGTTCTTGTTCTTCGCTTCAACAACTTTTACGGTTTTGAGCAGGGTTCTTCTAAATTTAATAGTTCTTTCCCTATGCTGAGAATCTTAGATCTCTCACACAACAATTTTACTGGTCGTTTGCCAACAAACTTGTTTGAGAATCTAAAAGCTATGGCGAATCTTGATGAAGCCAAAAAGGATTTGAATTATATGGGTGAAACATATTATCAAGATTCAGTGGCAATCGTAGTTAAAGGTTTTGAAATCCGACTGGAGAAAATTGTTACTACTTTCACTGCCATTGATTTATCAAACAATTACTTTTATGGAGAAATTCCAAACTCACTTGGAGAACTTCATTCACTTCGACTTCTCAGTTTCTCTCAAAATAGCCTAACCGGTCATATTCCTTTGTCTTTAGGAAATGTGACTGCACTTGAAGCTTTAGACCTATCTTCAAACAAGCTTGTTGGAGAGATTCCATCAGAATTGGTAGGTTTGACCTTTCTTGCAAAGTTAAACTTATCACAAAATCATCTTAAGGGACCGATTCCTCGGGGGAACCAGTTCGAGACCTTCCAAAATGACTCGTACAGTGGAAACTTGGGCCTTTGTGGATTTATGTTGTCAAACAAATGTGATATTGATGAGACACCACAACCAGAATCATCAATAGACCATGATGAAAAGCACAACATTCCAACCTGGCTAGATTGGAAAGTTATTATGATGGGTTACGGAAGCGGACTATCACTCGGCTTAACGATAGGATATATAGTTTTCTCAACAGGAAAACCACGATGGTTTCTACGGATGATTGATGGACTTATTCGAAGATGCAATAGAAAGACTAAGCGAAAGTGATTCTCTTGACAAGGTTAGTTCAGTTAAATTATTCATCCATTTTTTTTTCCCTCCAGATTTAGGATCTCCATTAATTAACACCTATTTGAAATTTGTGCAAATGTTATGGATAAATGTTTTCTGAAATAATATAATTATTTTATACATGTAACATATATATATAACCTGGCCGCTTTATCTTAATGCAGGAACTTGCCTGTGGGTGACCGTGTAAGGTGTGGAGATGAGTGTGATAAAGGATTGCCAAATTTCTAGATTCATCGTTTGTAGTTGAATATGTAGCGTTAAGTAATGTTGTATCAATTTCAAATGTTCCTTGTACTTTCATTTAAAACTTGTGCAATCAAGATGATAAAATAATCACTACTAATAATTAATTCAAAAGAGAAAGAAGGATAAATAATATATATATTATCAGAAAATTTATGAGAATATTATTTTAATGGGATTTAAAAAGTTTCATGAAAATTTTGTTTGTAAAGAAATCATGCATTTGTGGAAAGTAATTTTAGAATCGTAAGAGATTAAGTAAACAACTTGTTTGTAGACATTAAAAATCAACTTTAATTAAATCAATTTTAAATGCAATATATAGATTATTCAAAAAAATACATTATTTAAGGCAAAAGTTGAATTTTGAAATATCAATTAAACTAATACTAAATTTATAGAAAATTAAATTATATATTATCCTAATTAGCAATTGCCTCAGTTGGCAAGGAGAAATTATATTAAATGGCAAAATTATCCACATCCTATAATGCTGGAGGTAAGTACAACTCTAAACCTTAAGAATGAAAGTGTAAACTGTAAAACTTATAATGTGAAACTTATAAACCTAACATGTAAAACTTATACTCCCTCCGGGTTTTTTTTAATTGTCGTTTTAAGAGTTTTTAAAATTTTCAAAATTAAAGTCGTTCTGCCTTGTCTTTTCTACACCTTTCAATCTTTCATCATGCCTTCTCCATTTTTTATCATGCCCTCTCTCTTTCTATTTCATCTTGTCATTTCTACTTTTTGCCTCGGTCTCCCTTTAATCTTTTATCTTATCTTATCTCTTCCCTTCTTCTCCTCTCTTCCTTATTTTCCATCGCCACTTCTTCTTTCTCTAATGTCTCTGCTTCCATCTTTTCTCTCTTTTTCTTGTCTTCCTTCTCTATGTTCCTCTCTCCACTTATTTGAAGCACCCTGTCGTCTTCAATCTCCACCTTCACTTCCTCTTTCTTGAGTCCTGGAAGATCAGCCTTGAACTTGTGAGCTTCTGGGGTTTCCTTCCAGTCCACACGGGTGTTAACAAAAGCTGAAGTTTCTTGAGGGAGTTGAGAGGAGAGTGATCATACACATGATGGGAAAGGAAAGTCTTGGAATGAGTTACAGACGGCGCGAAAAGAGAGGATATCTATATGTGTGGCAAGGCGTTTAGCGAAGGCGTTGAGGAGAAGTGCAGGGAGAGTGGACCGGTCTGGTTGAGTGATGTCCATGGGAGAAAAAGGAGAAAATTGGCGTTTGTGGCGGTTGCGTAGTATACTTGAGTTTAGAAATTTGTGATGTTTTTATTCTTACTTGCAAAATTAGGGAAAAAAATTAGTGGGAGATTGAAATTTTTTTTTATTAAAACCTGTGCCACACTTAAAACAACAAGTAAAAAAAAAAAAACCGAAGGAAGTAATACGTATCTTTATATGACACTATCGTAGCTTCAGAATTTCTAAGTGATTAAACATAAGTTTCATATTATTCCTTCTAATTTCTATGATAAAATAAAATACAATTACGTATTAATTATTTACTATTCGGGTAGGACATAATCAATGAGTATGAGTAAGTTATTCAAGACAATAAAAGAGAGTAAAACGTATTTACAGTATCATTAATAATATTATACAGATATTACGAATTTTAATAAAGACATGTGATTTACTTAACCACTCAAAACTACATGCCATAAAACCATATAATGCAGTCGGTGCAAAGCGAGGACCACTGCTACACGGTCGCAATTTCAACCAATACGCAGCTGACACGTACCCCCCAACAATCACATGTGGGGCGTTGCACTGGATAATGACACATTCCAAATGACCCCATGGACCGTGTCCATCAAAAATCCCACAAAAAAATCATGTCTTCTTGACATCCAAATTCCTGCTCCGTAACAAAACAAAACAAATGCACATTTGTCCATCAAAACCACAACCAAGAACCACATTTTGATCCCAGTCAATGCAGCAGTAGGAAATATTCTTATTAAAGAAAAGAAGAAAACTGGAACCAAAAACTTAAACTGATAGGTAAAAACATTAACATTAGTGCTCGAGTTTAACAATAACTTGTTTAGTAGTTACTAAGAAAACACAGGAAAAGAAATACAAAACTAAATTAAGAGTAAATGATATATGCATACCTCCCAGACAATAGCACAATCTTGGTTAACACCCTTCTGGCCTCTCTTGGAAAAAACTGAGGCAAAATTGTTAGAACCATCAACATTTACAAACCCAGAAGACCTTAAAATTAAGTCATCTTTCTTGGCTTCCTTCGCCATTGCTTCTGCAGCTCCTCTTCCATCACAACTCCCAGAATTTTTCTCTTTTTTTAACGAAAAAGATCTTGCCAATCCGTTAAACATCGAGGAGAAATACCCCATTTCTAAACTCAACTCCCCACAGCACACCACAACAATTTATGGCTCTTCGCTTCCCAACCTTTTGCTAGACTGAAAAATCTGGAGATTGAAAATGAAAAAATAAGAAAAAATGAATACAAAGACTGGAAATTTTCCTTGAAAGAAACTGCTTAGAGACTCTTGAGAAAGGAAGACTTGTACATTCTTTTTTTTTTTCTCGAGTTATTTTCCGGAGAAACAAACGGATGGTTGGAGCATAATGAATGGAACTCCACCGTAACTGAAGTAAAAGACATGATCTGACTCAGAAAGCTAAGAATCTAACAGTTTAATAAGGTAAAAGAACAAAAAACAGTGAATGTGGAACAGAATTAAATAAAGTAAAAAAACAAACAAAGGCTATGAATCTCATAGACAATGTTTTCTATTTTTCAAGTTTATTTAGTAAAAGATGTTTTCTTAATTTTTATTTGGAATTTTGTTTATTTTCCAATTTTATAATTCCTTGTTTTTATTAGGGTTGTTATGTTTCAAGTTTATTCATTTTATTATCAATACAATTTTGTAAAGTTTTCCTTTGTTGAACAGAAAACCACTCGAAAATGGGAAGCCAGCCCACTCCCACCCTCGATGAGCTTCTCAAGGAGTTGCGAGATGCAGCAAACCGAGAAGCTGCCCCAGAAGCTGACCTCGAAGAAAAATTAATGACTACTTTAAACCGTTTAAAGGAGAAAGTTGGCACTAATATGGGAACTCCCGAAACCTTTGAGGTAATGCTCTGCAGATCTCATTAGCTAAATTCCTGTTTTCATTTATGTTTTGGTTCTGTTATTTACTTCATTTATGTTTTGGTTTTGATTTTGCAGGCAGGTATTGTTGTAGGCGGCCTCACACAACACAGTTCCTCTGAGGTCAGTGAGTTGGCCCTCTCTATTCTTAGAGAACTGAGAGAAAACACAGAGGCCACCCAATAAAATGATCAGAGCGAGACCCTCACCAATGATGATATCAAACCCCGTTGATTTCGGCCAGTCTGATTACTTCATTGGGTAAGTTTCCCTGCAAATTACTATTCTAAACTTAATTAGGGTCTAATTTAGAATAGTCTGATTACTGTTGTTATTATGGTATGAACTATGAAGTTTAATGTAAGCAATGGTCTTAACTATTATTATTATATGTCTTGTCATTTAAATATGTGGTTTTCTTTTTAATTATTGTTATTTTTATTAACAAATAATTTCGACCAAAATGGGTTATTAGGCTTCCATAGACGGTTTCAGAGTTATTATAATGGGAAACTATGATAACCAACTTACACACGTCCAACTCGAAGGGCTTTTCATAATTTATAAATCATTTCATAGCTTATACTCAAAGAAAATCACATCAAAATCTTAATTATTTTTAATGTGGGTTTATTATTATTTTTTATTTTATTACTATTGTAATTAATCAAAATAGTAGTATTAAATACGACATTATTATCGACCAAACAACAACTATAGTTGGATTAACATTTTTAAGTTCCTCGAGTGACCCAAGGATCCTAAAAAGCAACGGCAAATCAATTTTATTATGTTATTGGATTAATAATGTAATGAAATCAAATGTTCTACTAAAAGCCTACAAAGTAAATGAAAAATCCTTTGTATTTTTAACGTGGGCTCATTAATTTTTTTTGGAAACAATTTTAATTCATCAAAAGAGTTTTAAACATGACATTATTATCTAGCAAAATATTGTAATCTATTGATATATCGATCTGATTACATTATAACCCTAATAATATAACAAAATCGGACCCAATTGAGCCTTGATTTTTCATTTGGGTCAATCGGATACAGCGTATCCCTGTCAAGTGTTTCTCCGATTGTAATTCAAATCTCCGTTTTCTGGGTGGGTGGACCCATAACATTCATGGGATCCGAATCCATATTGTTGGTGGGTAGCAAAAATGGGGTTACTTACATTTTCATCCTTGAGGTTTGGTATATGAACCATTTAGTCCCATAAAATCAAACTTTTAAATGAAAATTTATAATAACATGTTATCATATTTTCATATTATTAGAAATGCATAAAATATATGTATTAAAAAAAGTAAAAAATTGGATATTTTTAAATTTTTTACGTTGTTCATTTTGGTTTTTGCCTTGACAAATTTTTGTATTTAAAATTATGGTCATTTCTAATAACATATGAATAAGAGAACAAGGATATTATAGACTTTTTATTGAAAAGCTCGTATTTGACAAGACAAAATTATTCGTATCCTATAATACTAGAGGTAAGTACGACTCCAAACCTTAAGAACGAAATTGTAAAAAAGCTGGAAAAATATACTGTAAAACTTTCTTAATCCATTATACAGGTGTTTGTCATATAAATGATCTGACAATTTAGATCACCGTTGGAATTTGGAGATAGGTAAAGTTAACTACTGCAAAACTTATAACATGAAACTTATAAACCTAAAATGTAAAACTTATAATATACATATTTATATGACTTTAGCTTTAGAATTTCTAAGTGATTAGACGCAAATGTTATGGATCAATGTTTTCTGAAATAATATAATTAATTTATGACATATATATATATATATATATATATTATCAGAAAATTTATGACAATATTATTTTAATGGGATTTAAAATATTTATGACAATAGTGTTTTTATGGGATTTAAAAAGTTTCATGAAAATTTTGTTTGAAAAGAAATCATGCGTTTGTGAAAAGTAATTTTAGAATTGTAAGAGATTAAGTTAACAACTGGTTTATAGGCATTAAAAATTAACTTTAATTAAATCAATTTTAAATGCAATATATAGATTATTCAAAAAAATACATTATTTAAGACAAACGTTAAACTTTGAAATATCAATTAAACTAATACTAAATTTATAGAAAATTAAATTATATAATATCCTAATTAGCAATTGCTTCAGTTGCCAATGAGAAATTATACAAATGGCAAAATTGTCCACATCCTATAATGCTGGAGGTAAATACAACTCCAAACCTTAAAAATGAAAGTGTAAACTGCAAAACATATAATGTGAAACTTATAAACCTAAAATGTAAAACTTATAATATGCATCCTTATATGACTATATCATAGCTTCGGAATTTCTAAGTGATTAGACGTAAGTTTCATATGATTCCTTCTAATTGCTATGATAAAATACAATTATGTATTACTTATTTATTATTCGGGTAGGACATAATCAACGAATATGAGTAAATTATTCAAGACAATAAAAAAGAGTGTAGAACGTATTTACGGTATCATTACCAAATCCTTTGGAAATGTCTATAATTGTTGAACCTAGATGAGAAAATCCTATATAAAATTACCAAATCTTATCAATTGGATTCTTGGATCAAAGGTTTGTCTTTTAAACACTTAAGAGAATCAGAAACAAAGCCAAAAGATATGGTTCTTTAGATATTTGTCTCATCAATGCCGAACCTACTAAAATAATAATGCAGAATCAGAAACATGTGCAACAACAAACAACCTGATACAGATATGCCATTCTAGCCGGCCATATTCTAACATGACAAAATTATCAAACGAAGGATCAAAGCGGGAGAAATGTCGACACCGGACACTACAATTCCAACATGGTAGCTAACTTCTAACAAATGTATATCACGGTGGTTATATAATCATCTACAAAGAATTGGTCGAAAACAACAACTAGTTTAGCGGGATGTATCGTATATAATATATCAACACTATGGTGCTAACAAAAGAACAATATTACGGTGTATAACCAAATGGGAATAGTCCATCAAGCACATGGTCTAAAAGATACTTATTGACTATCTGGGGAAAGACTCTCTTAACAAGATTTGTTGATATTTGTTACAAACAGAGAACTGATTGTAATTTTCTCATATTGTATTGACAAATTATACATCAATATATAGGAAAATAAAGAACTAATCTAGGAAATAAATAATCTAATCTAGGAAATAAAAAAATCTAACTTCCTATTTTACAGATTTGTTCCTATTATGTATTGATTACAATCCTAATATCCTATTATAGATTTATACACTCCTATTTTACAGATTTGTTCCTATTACGTATTGATTACAATCCTAATATCCTATTATAGATTTATACACTTAATCATGCAATATCTGTAAGATTTTGCATGATTATCTACAACACTCCCCCTCAAGATGGAGCATAGATGTTAATCATGCCCAACTTGTTACAAATATAATCAATCCGAACCCCATTCAGAGCTTTAGTAAAAACATCTCCTAGTTGCTCTCCAGTCTTCACATATCCTGTAGAAATTAAACTTTCTTTGTATTTTCTCACGAATGAAATGACACAATTTCAATGTGCTTAGTTCGTTCATGAAATACGGGATTAGAAGCAATATGAAGAAGCGGCTTGGTTATCACACCACAATTTTCTTGGCAAAGAGGCCATAAGACCAACTTCACAAAAAGCGATATATCCATATTACTTCACACACGATCGGGCATAGCCCTATATTCCGATTCGCACTAGATCGGGACACAACATTGCTTACTTCTCCATGAGACCAAATTTCCACCAATAAAAACACAAGAGCGTAGTGGATCTCCTATCTATCTTGGAACCCGCCCAATCTGCATCGAGAAGCACTCAATATTATTATGTCCATGATTTCCGTACAAAATACCACGCTCCCGGAGCTCCTTTCGTATAACACAGAACTGTTCTAACGTCGCCCAATGATCAACGGTAGGAGAAGACGCATGCATTACCTTGGTTTCTATGCTCCAGAGGAAATCATAAATTATAACAACGTATATTTTTATGGACATTTAATAGATATCAACCATGAATTAAGTATTCGTAGTAGAGATCGAAGCAGTTAAATCTTGAAAGAATTAAAAAAAAAAAAAAATCATCCATTTTCAACACGTCTACATGTAGGTACGAAGTTACTTTGGTACCTTTCCTCCCGCTGAGCCTGTTCAATTTTATAACCGCATTAAGTTGTACCGCTCATGTGATCAGCTTGAAACTGTCTCGGTATTGCAAAGACCGATGGTACGGAGTTCAGGTCAAGGCCATCAAAATTCCTACCTACTCGTGCCCACAATATTGCACGAAACCGAAGGGCACGTTGATACATATTAACGTAACTATGATACATGGGGTGAGCTAGACACAATGTGCAAGCCTTCAACCCAATAGTAACAATCCCTTACCTCATTGTCAAGTGAATATGGAGTTCACCAATAAAGCGATAGATGGACCCAACTCGAAAACTAAGGTCCCTCGGTCTTTGGGTGTCGATCTTTAAGATGGCACTTCCATCAACAATTATGGTTATGGTGTCTCCACGGAATACTCTTGTAACCTGGAGGAAAACAAGAAATATTTATCTTTCATATGTAAGATATTACGGTAATAAAATAATTAAATTTGAAAAGCAATACATGGGCCAATCATCCAAGCTCGATATCAAGAAAACCAACTTAACTTTTAGAACCGTTGACCTATTCCCAATAATTAATCAATCTCATTTAGCTATTAAATCATATATATAATAGAAAAGATTACCCTTTAGAAATGGTATATATATCATTTGTTGGCAAGGATCAAGACATTTACCACTGAAAAGAAAAGGAAACTGATTGGATCATCTTGGTTTTGTTGACATCCATGTTGACATGCTACTAATATCTAGAGAACTATTGTCTTTCAACAGATAATCTCACTCAACGTCCTTAATCATGCAATCTTAATCACGCATAATAGAAACGATTACCATAGAGGAAGGGTATCTATATCATTTGTTGGCTGATGGAGGGACGGTTCCCTGGTCAAAAGGAAACTTGATTGGAAAACAATGGTTTTGTTGGCATCCATGTTGAACAATGAACTGTAAACTACCGTTCAACAACTAATCTTGCTTAAATCTGAATCATGTACAACGAAAGGATTACCATTGAGAGATGGTCTAAATATCATTTAAAGGAACCAAATAAAGATATTTTCCTGGTCAAAAGGAAGTCGATTGGATAATAATAGCTTTGTTGACATCCAGTTAAAAAGTTACTAATATCTAGATGAAAACGCATTTCAACAAATTGCTTTTTGACGTGTTGAAACATCAAAACAACTAATGTGACATACAAGAAAATTAATTATCCGAACACAAACACCGCGAACGATCAAGCACTGAAAATGTACTGTGTTTGCACCACTTCGATGTCGCAGAGATAAACTATCAAAATTTCTGATTTTGATCATAAATTCTTACTGCCAAACCAACAAACTTTCCACCGAGAAGGCCCTTGTATGCCCGTCTTTAAACAATCAACCCTACTACACTATTGTTATTTATCACCCGACCGATACCGCCAACTCATCTCCACCCTTACTCACACCTCATTTCATCCCCCAACACATGACCACACTACACTTTCTACCATCATCAACTGGTCCAGTGCACACTTGCATTTTTAGCTCAATTACATTACCACAACTCAAAATCCAAAAAGAGAAAAATATTGTAAAAATACTAATAGAACTCTAAAATCACAACAACTCAGGAATCCTAATGAGAAATCTAGAACTACAAGAGGCTCATAATCATTTTTTTTCCTGATACATAGAAATCCCTCAACCTTTCCTACGTGTCCACCAAGTTCTTATCCGGGTTTCAAACGGACTCAACAACCTTAATAGTTAGAAATCAGATGCCATAAACATCCCAATCGACACATTCAGGGGGATTTGCACCCTTGACTTATCAGTTTTACCACAAAGTCCAACCCTTGGTGTTAGGAGGAACCTAATCAATACTGCTAGTGTTATTCAAAACGTAATCATGAAACAAAAGATGCACAGGTAAAAATAACAGATATATTTATAATAGAGGGGTACTAATCTTTGAAGGGGAGAAGTCTTACTTCCCAGTAACTCTTAGCGAAGCTCCTTCCTCAAAGAATTGAGAAGATGGGTTTAACTCTGGTAAAGTAACCAATGCCCCAGATTTTATTGCCGAGGATGCCATCAAACTGCCACCAACTCACTCAAAAAGCATCCAAAAAAAAGCGCCAGCAAGCTACACTCCACAGTCCACACACATCAAACTAACCTGAGATATCAATTAGTATCAATCAGAAAAAACAGCCCAAGATACAATCTTCATCATAAACAAAGCTAAACAACTGTTTTAACTTTTTTCCCTCCTTTTGATAACCCAGATATACCCCAAACTCCTCAGTCATGTCAAGTTCAAAACTCAAACCCCACCAAAGCTTAAACTCCAAAAACTCATAGCATTTCACCAAATACAACGGATTACTAAACTCTAAAGCTGAGTTTTCCTTATATCACCATTGATAATATTCCTTTCTATAATTAATCACTGTACAGAGCATCTAAACAGCCGCACTGACTGGACCTAATAAAAGTACTAGTAATCTACTGCTTCCAGCATAAAAACTTGCAAAAATGAATCAAACAACACATTAGGCATCAGAAACCACTCTAATAAAGATAAACCCTCTTTCATTACTTCTTTCCCACCCAACCAACAAAATTGTTCAGAATTTACACATTAATGCACGAAAATTCATAGTTCCAAATTTACCCAGATAAAAAAATAAAACCAAACTATAAACAAGTTTCTTTGACGCATATAATCAAACACCTTATACAGTTACACGAAATCAAAGTTGAATACTAACAAGGCATTAGAAACCACTCTAATAAAGATAAACCTCTTTCATTACTTCTTCTTTCTCACCAAACCAACAAAATGGATCAGAATTTACTGCCTCAGCTACCCAGATAAAATATACAATCTCCATCAGTTAGAATACCGATATATACCAAAAAAAATATAAAGTTTCTAACTAACCTGGAGTTGTGGAAAGTCTTCCCCCATAAGAATCTCAACAAAACAAGGAACAACACCAGCTTGTATAACTTCCTCAATAGGAGGGCTGCGTTCTGTCAAAAGACGGAGAAATACAGTTCAGTTGTCATAAAAATATGCATAGAATCAGAATTCCAAATGTGCATTACAAGAAGCAACGTCTCACCAATTGACAACAATTTCCGGAACTGAGTTGTTGCCTCAAGCTGTAGATTACCATCATCTGTCCAAACACCAGCTACCATAGCTGGTAGATGTTCCAACTGTAATCATGCATTCAATTACTACATGAGAACATTCATCAAACCTTGAACGTTCCAAGCACTTCAAACCCTAAAACTAGAATCAAACCCTTAATAGGAAATCAAAGAAATCAAAATAACCCTCATTACCCCATAAAGATGAGCTCAAATTTCATTAAAAGCAAAAAAATCATACTTAATCTTCACAAAGTCAAAATCAATCATAACTATAATCAAATAAAATAAGCTCTAGTTCAGTTAAAATAAATAAATAAATTTAACTTCATAAAACATTGAAAAAAATGAACCAAAAAGAGCTCTAATTCATAAAGCTTGATTGCAATGCGTAATTATGAAACTGATCCATCTTCTGAATAGCAGAAGTATAAGCTCTAGTTTGATCAAAATAAGTTCATAAGTCATAAAACACTACATACAGTGAATCAAAAGAGTTCTAATTCGATAAAGGCTAATTACGAATGACCTTCTTCTCGACAGCAGAAGCATGAATGTTCTGAAGGCCTTCTCGTCGCTTCTTCTGCAAGCTTTCTTGGATCTCCACCATGTTGTCTTCTCTCCTCCGGCATCCCTCATCCCCGTCCCCCGCCAACTCGTTGCGGTTCCGGTGGACCTCCGTCCTCTCGCTCTGCCTCAACGACATCGCTTATTATTTAATTTGAATTTTAGGTTTACGAGAGTGCGGGACGAAAGAATAACTGGCTTATATAGGTTATGGTTCTAGCTTATTAATACAAGTTTTGTCATTTTTAGCCTTTGGAGTCGTTTAGATGAGTTTTTGGGCGCTTTATTATTTTTAGGGGTGTGTTTGCAAGTTTCTGGAGTTTTTAGAATTTCTGTGATAACTGTTTAATTTAGCTTTTCCTTTGACTTCTCGGATTAGGTTTTTTTTTTTTTTTTTGGAGAAACTATTTAAAAGTTGTTCCAGCCGTAACAGAAGGTAGTTTTTTTATTATTATTATTGAACGAATTATTGATAACCTTTTATGGTTGTTTTGTTTAATCCAATATCCGAATCTTGATACAATTTATTGGTGTTTTTTTGTACCACTTGTTGTTGTTTAGGTTTCAGTCATCTCTATTATTGTTTTGACATCATTTAATGTTAGCTACCAAAATAGAGAAATTTAAGTTGAATTTTTAAGTTTAATACATCTCATTAATATGAAATAATGTCACTTTTCAATTTTAATACATTTTATCGAAATTTAACTCCTAAAAGCCAAAGTCTTTAAGGAACTTTGTTTCAACATTTATCACATTATTGTTAAGGCTGATATTAAGACATATTTTTAACGAACGACCACAAAAACAGAAAATCTTTCCCAAACATTATAACCAATACAATAAAAATGGTCTCTTTATAGGCTAACCAATAGAACGAAAGTCGAGAGAAGTAAACAACCTCGTGGCCAATGTAATACATATAAATTAATTCCCAATAGAACAAGTAAACAAAAATCTCATAACACATAGCCTAATGATAATTAATTGAAGATGGTTTACCGCAAAAGTCCTTATGGGGTGTGAAATCCTATTGGTGAGCAGTGAAGTTTTGGATTCCACAAGAAAAGAGGACATCGCTGCCTTTCAAACCTGTGAAGAAGAGTGTGCAAGAAATAACCTACAAGGACTACACTGTTCCAGTTGGTGCTATGGCTTAATTGGACCCAAGAAAGTCTAATTAATGGTGAACAAGAAGATTTCTTATTCGAATATTCTAAAGAGTTTATGAGTAAATTTGTCACCATCGAATCATGTAATTCTCTATAAACAATTTAAGCTTTCCTATTAATGTGGATTTTGGATGATATTTTTTTCATTATACAAGTTTTTGTGTATCAAAAGATATTCAGCTTTCCTGCTGCACACCATAAATGTTTGGTAAAAATATAAATATCCTAAGGGCCCTTTTGGATCGGGTTGAATTTTTTTAACAAGGGTATTATTTGTTTAATTGACCAGAATATTGTATTTGATATTTTTGTACAAAAACATTACCGGAAAATAAGATGACAAACAGTGTCAAAAAAGGGGTAAATCACCTGGAATAATATTACCTAGGGGGAGGGTGGTATTAAAATATTACTTCGATAATCTAAATTTCTTTCCAATTTTGCCCCAAAACAGTAGACAATGTGGACGAAAATATCCTTTTGCTTTGTTAATAATTACAAAACACTCAATTTATAAAATGATAAAAATACCCCCACTACCGGCCAGATTCGACTAATCTACGGCCAGATCTGGCCGTCAACGACTGCAAAAAGCCAGATATGGCCTTTAGAGACGACCAGAGAGTTGGTCGTCATTGACCGTCATTGAGACAAAGCTTCAGATTAATTCGAAGGCAAGCAAAACTGTGGACAATAGTGTGCAAAGGAGCACCAAGGGGATTTGCTTATGCCTCATGGTGCGCCTCTCTCTCTCTCTCTCTCTCTATATATATATATATATATATATATAAAAGAAACAGAATATATTTTATTTAAAAATATATTTCACATAAAAAGAGAACTTAATTTCGACTTTATGTGATCATTTAAAAAAAAAAAAATTATAAGTATTATTTTTCCTTTTTTATCAATAAAACACATGTTGCCAAAATTTGGGTTTTGTAAAAAAGAAGTATGAAATACCACCACCTCAAAATGAGGTTCAATGTGAGATAAGACATTGTATCTTTGCATAAAGAAACACGACAAAGAAGAAAAGTTGTTGAGGTTCTTCATTTAGCAATTCTCATCATACTCTATCTGGAAGTAAATTTGTTTTTCTATCTTTCTTAATTGATGAAAGATCATGAGTTATGTTACCCTCATTTGTTTTTATTATTTTATGTATGTAATTGAAATATTTGTATGTTGAATGAGTTGGCTTTAGTTGATTTTGGATAATATGTTTGGTTTTTGTTGAGTTTAATAAATGAGTTTGAAATTGAAAGATGAAATTCCCAGATTTTAATGTGAGCTTTGATTTAATCTTTTTTATGTTGAGGCATTGGTTAATTAGTTGTTGTCTTAATTTGAGTTTGATAAATTTTGGTTTGAAATTTGGGGATTTGGTTTAATTATAAAATTGATAATTTAGTATGTGTAACTTTTGAAATTAAATTTTAGATTACTTTATACTTATTACTTCAGCATATATTTTATTGTAAATTTATCAATATAGATATTTTGACCCCACCAACTAGAAATCCTAGCTACACCCCTAGTTATAACCCTTGTCATTGATATAAAGCTCCCGCTGAATTGGAAGGAATGCCAAGCTGTGAACAATAGTGTGCAAGGAGCACCAATTACTGGATTTAATTATGCCTCGGCCTAACTTGTAATGCATGTCACAATTGTATAGACGTACGTACCATCTCACAAATAATTAGTGGGCCTAGTTTATCCATGTCTAATGCTACTAATAATATTCCATCACATTATATTTATAATACAAATTATGAAGTCGTATTCATTCGTTAAACTAAAAATTCGATTTATTTGAAAAGGTTTTAAAAAACTTAAGACCATGAGTTGTGAAATTTTCCCAGTAGCTAAGGTATGTGTAGATGGTCAAATCTATCGTGGATGCTTGTGAGGATGATCCCATGAGGTAGAGGCCACAAAAAACTGAATGTAAAGTTGACGCCAACGTGATATTGGCCATAGGCACCCCGGTACTCAAGTTAGCATAAGTATGACAGGTGTTTAGTAAGGCAAAGAACGAGATAGAGTTTACCATGATTGTGGAGCTAAGGCTCGAATATTGGCGTAAAGTGGTCGGAACACGACTCTACATTTAGGAACGACCATTCTTGAAAGAGCAAGAACAAGAGAACTAGAGGGAAGAATTGTCAGTCGATCCCTTATGAAAGGATTGACCTCTGCATGTATAGGGAGCTAATGGGTTTGAGTCCCTATGAAGTTAGGAGCACTAGTTCCTACGAAACTAAAAGTACTCAAAGAGTTAGAATTTGTGTGCTTCGAACCCTCAAGAATTAAAGATGTTAGAAGTCCTATAGGACTCGAAGTCCTTGGGGTGCTAGAATCCTCATGAGACTTGAAGTCTTGAGAAGTGAGTGCCGACCCTTTTGAGTAGCCCAACTCATAGATGGGCCCATTTTTAGGAGCGGTCCAAATTGTAGAAGGGACCCTCAAGGGATGGGCCTCGATACAATACCAATCGGAGTTGGACTATAGCATTGGGTTGTCTAGTGCTGGACTCTAAAGTAGAGTCATATGTGATTGGGCTTGGTAAGGGTCCAATGCAGATTTTTGCCCATACAGTATGTCATGCCAATTTAAAATTATATAACTTTGATCAATATGTGCAACATTCTTGAGAAAATAGCTCGGATTCTTTTATATTTGAGTAATACATAGTTTTTCATTTAAATATACTCTCTAATTCACTATAGACAACAGCCAAAAAAAAAATAATAATAAATTAGTTTTGGAATTAAAAATAATATATCAATTTTCTTATCTATTAATAACCATTTTCTAAAGTTAATTTGGCACTATATATAATATATGATTATGTCTCTGATGATAGGCTTCATTTTTATATTATAATTTAGGAGCATAATATGAATCCACAAAAGTGATCAATATATTAATTAACTTCGTTAAGTCCATGTAAAACTTTATATCAATTACAATGTACAAGTGGAAATTACTGTAGAACTTATATATTGTTTTATAGTTGTTAGACCAAGACTTGATACACACTAACTACATGAATATAAAATGAACCAATACAGAATTGTGAAGTTTATGGAAACATTAAGTTAATTTTTTCTTTCTTGAAGAAGACTAATCAACCACGTAAAGTAGAACATAAATAATATCAAATTAGATGAAGTAAATATTCCACTACAATGTATTGATTAAGTCGTCCTTAGTGGTTGACCAAGACTAACATAAATTAATTGCTTTTATTGACAAAGACGTCCTTAGTGCTTCACCAGGACTTTAAATTAGTTGCTAAAGTACTGATAATGTCATATGTCTTTACTGTATGATCAAGGCTCAATGATAATTTATTTTATTGTAAAAATCAAGAATACAACATTAAGTTGTACTTCTATCAACCTCAATTCAGTCTAGTATATTCAATTGTTAATTTTATCCTATAATACTGGAGGTAAGTACAACTCCAAACCTTAAGAACGAAAGTGTAAAAAAGCCGAAAACATCTAATGTGAAACTTTCTTAGCCTATTATACAGGTGTCTGTCATATAAATGATCTGACAATTCAGATCACCGTTGGAATTTGGAGGTAGGTAAAGTTAACTATTGCAAAACTTATAACATGAAACTTGTAAACCTAAAATGTAAAATTTGTATGACTCTAACTTTAGAATTTCTAAGACCATCTCCAACCCATTGCACCAATTTGGTGCAAAATTACACCAAATTGGTGCAAAATTTGGTGCAAAACACTATTCCATCTCCAACCCACAACACCAAATATTGCACCAAAAAGAATATTCCCTAGAATATTCTTTAGAATATTCTTTTTTTTTCTTTTATTGTAATAATCAACAATTAATCTATTTCACTCATTATTTTTGTATATATTAATTAAATATTAGGAATAATATTTTTATTAAATAATAATTATTTTGAAAATTATATCAATTTAATAGAATTAAGCATTTATTTAATCAAATAAACATTACATTTAATATAGAAAAACATTACATCTAATATAAAATGATACAAAAAAAAAAAAAAACAACACAAAGGTAAAATTCCATATTGATAGTAATTTAATTTTCCAAATTAGTATGTTCTTCCCACAAATGATCAATTAATGCATTTTAGTTTATGTTGTATTTTCTTTTAATTTTAGTGTTTTTAAATTAGTGTTAATTTTTATTTTGAGTTATTGTAGTTTAATATTTGCATTGAATAAAGTTCTATTTTTTAATTTTTTCATCATTTTTTTAAATTATATCATTATTATAAATTTATTATTATAAATAATAATCAAATTAAATTAAATACAAATACTCAAATTTGGTGTGATTTTTGGTGTACAATTTAATACTCAAATTAACTTAACAAAATAAAAAAAAAAAACCAAAAAACCAAAATTAAAAAAAATATATATTTTTTTATTTGTGCTACAGTGCCGCGCCATTTTGGCACAGTGTTTAGCGTGGGTTGGAGTACCAACCCAGGCCAATTTGGTGTTTTTTGCGCCATTTTGGTGTGGGTTGGAGATGCCCTAAGTGATTAGATTGTAAGTTTCATATTATTTCTTCTAATTTTTATGATAAAATATAATTATTTATTATTTATTTACTATTTGGATAGGACATAATCAACCAGTATGAGTAAGTTATTCAAGACAATTAAAAAAAGTGTAAAACGTATTTATAGTATCATTAATAATATTAGATGATATTATACTGATATTACGATAGATTATATAGATGACATAATAAGTCCCATAAAAACTATTTTAGGCACGCACAATTATAAAAAGACGTGTGATTTACTTAACCACTCAAAACGACAGGCCATAAAACCATATAATGAAGTCGATGCAAAGCAAGGACCATGGTCACCACTCCTTCCCAGCCGCAATTTAAACCAATAACCATCTGACACGTATCCCGCAACAATCACATGCTGGGCGGTGCACTGGAAATTGACACATTTAATTTCCACACGCTCCATTTACAAGTCTCTTGTTCTTTTCTTAAAGGTATGTGTTGACTTGTTGACCTTAAAGACACCCTAGAAGCTAGATTAAGTCTCTTGTTCTTTTCTTATTGGTATGTGTTGACTTGTTGACTTTAAAGACCCACCCTAGAAGCTAGATTAAGTCTCTTGTTCTTTTTTTATAAGTAGGTATTGACTTGTTGACTTGTTCTTTTCTTATAAGTATGTGTTGACTTGTTGACTTTGAAGACCCACCCTAGAACTGATTCCGCGTAATTTACTCCAGTCATCCCCACCACAGAACTGATTCATGAAAAAGAAAACAACTCCCATTCAGGAGCAGATTCCGCGTAATTACTCCAGTCCATGTTGGTTTCCACGTTTCACAGATTAGTCCCCACCACAGAACTGATTCATGAAAAAGAAGGCAACTTCCCATTCAGGCCGAGCAGATTCCGTGTAATTACTCCAGTCCATGTTGGTTTCCACGTTTCACAGATTAGTTCCCACCACAGAACTGATTCATGAAAAAGAAGACAATATTAATTGACCCTTCTTTTCTTTCTATTTATAACCTTGTATGTCCTTGTGATTTCATCATTCGGAAAAAAATGGGTTGTCTATTCTGGGTTTATCAAATTTTATACATTCAGTTGTTATATTTGTGCTCTCAAAGTTCTGCAACACTCTGTTCTCATGACCAGAGTTCTGCACTCCTCCAATTTAAGCAACTCTTTTCCTTTGTCAATCGTTCGTCCGTTCATTGTGATGATTATGCATTTCTTTTTTCTCCATATTGTGATGGAAGGTGTCCTTCTTATCCTAAAACAATGTCTTGGAAAGAAGATGAAGATTGCTGCTCTTGGGATGGTGTCACTTGTGATTCTTTAACAGGTCATGTGATTGGTCTCGATCTTAGTTGTGGCTGGCTTCAAGGAAATATCCCTTCCAATAGTAGCCTTTTTCTTCTCAATCATTTGCAAAAGCTGAACTTAGCTTACAATGATTTCACTTTCTCTCAAATTCCTCCTGATTTTAATCGATTCACTAGTTTGACACACCTTAACCTTTCCAACTCAAGCTTTTCTGGTCAAATTCCATCTGAAATCACCCACTTATCTAAATTGGTCATGCTTGATCTTTCTGAAAATTCCCTTGAAACAGCTACTGTAAAGGGGTTAGTTCAAAATTTGACCGATTTAACAGAACTTCTTCTTGATTCTGTAAACATGTCTACTGTTGTACCAAGTTCCTTCATGAATCTATCTTCTTCTCTGTCTTCTTTGAGTCTCTCGAATTGTGAATTGCAAGGGAAGTTTCCAGATAACATCTTTCGCCTACCCAATTTAAAAATCCTGAATTTAGCAGATAATTACAATTTGACAGGTATTTTGCCAAAGGTTAACTGGAGTAGCCCCCTCAAGTTTTTGGATGCCTCTAGAATGACTTTGCCTGGAGAATTACCTAATTCCATCGGCAATCTCGTGCACTTGACACATTTGGATTTCTCTAGTTGTAGTCTTAATGGGTCAGTTCCTATTTCACTTGGAAACCTTACAAAACTCAATTATTTGAGGCTCTCAGTTAATAATTTTGCAGGTCAAATTCCTTCATTTCTTTCCAATTTTGATCAGCTTCATACATTATATCTTGGAGGCAATAACTTCATCGGTGGATTTCCAGAATTTTTTGTCAACTTAACTCAACTTTCTGTTTTAAGCTTACCGTCTAATCAACTAGCTGGTCCAATCCCTTCTCACGTAAGTCCCCGTGGAATTCTAGGTTATATTAGTTTACATAATAACTCTTTCAATGGGTCCCTACCATCTTGGCTATTCACTCTACCTTTATTACAGTGTGTGGACCTCAGTTATAACCAATTAACTGGCACTATAGATGAATTTCAAAGTAAATCGTTGAAATTTATTTATTTAGATAATAATAGATAATAATCGTTGAAATTAACTGGCAATATTTGAACTTGTGAATTTGACTCTTCTCTCTCTTTCTTTAAACAATTCAAGTAGAATTGAGCTTCACTTGTTTTCAGAGCTCAAAAAACTTGAAGGGCTTTATCTTTCCAATACCAATCTATCATTGAGCACCACATTCAACAATAACTCTTCCTTTAGCAAACTTCGGCGGTTGAGATTATCGGCTTGTAACATAAGTGAGTTTCCAGATTTCTTACGTAGCTCACACCAATTGAAGTATCTAGACCTTGCTAACAACAAAATCCACGGTCAACTTCCCAAGTGGATGTGGGACATAGGAAAGGAAACTTTGTACAGTTTAAATCTTTCCCACAACTTTCTCACAGGCATAGAGCATCTTCCATGGAAAAATCTTGAATATCTAGACCTTCATTCCAACTTGATTCAGGGACCACTTCCAAATCCACCACCTTACTTGAGTTTTTTTTCTTTGTCAAACAACAATTTCACGGGAGAGATACCTCTCAGCTTTTGCAATATGAGTGCCATAGAAATTCTAGATCTTTCTTATAATAATTTGAATGGTACAATTCCAAAATGCGTGGGAAACATTAGTAGTCTCCATGTGTTGGATCTACGAAAAAATAGATTGCATGGCAGCATTCCCGGAATATTTGCACGAGACAATCATTTTAGGACTTTTAACTTCAATGGCAATGGACTTGAAGGGTCGATCCCACGAAGTTTGGTTAATTGTATCATGCTTGAGGTTCTAGATCTCGGAAACAACAAGATAACTGATAGTTTCCCATATTGGTTGGGAGATCTTCCGAAGTTGCAGGTTTTTGTTCTTCGCTTCAACAACTTTTACGGTTTTCAGTGGGGTTCTTCTAAATTTAATGGTTCTTTCCCTATGCTGAGAATCTTAGATCTCTCACACAACAATTTTAGTGGTCGTTTGCCAACAAGGTTGTTTGAGAATCTAAAAGCTATGGCGAATCTTGATGAAGCCAAAAGGAAGTTGAATTATATGGGTGAAGACTATTATCAAGATTCAGTGGCGATCGTAGTTAAAGGTTTTGAAACCCGATTGGAGAAAATTGTTACTACTTTCATTGCCATTGATTTATCAAACAATTCCTTTCACGGAGAAATTCCAAACTCAATTGGAAAACTTCATTCACTTCGACTCCTCAATCTCTCTCAAAATAGCCTAACCGGTCATATTCCTTTGTCTTTAGGAAATGTGACTGCACTTGAAGCTTTAGACCTATCTTCAAACAAGCTTGTTGGAGAGATTCCATCGGAATTGGCAGGTTTGACCTTTCTTGCAAAGTTAAACTTATCACAAAATCATCTTGAGGGACCGATTCCTCGGGGGAACCAGTTCGAGACCTTCCAAAATGACTCGTACAGTGGAAACTTGGGCCTTTGTGGATTTATGTTGTCAAACAAATGTGATATTGATGAGACACCACAATCAGAATCATCAATAGACCATGATGAAGAACACAACATTCCAACCTGGTTAGATTGGAAAGTCATTATGATGGGTTACGGAAGCGGACTATCATTGGGCTTAACGATAGGATATATAGTTTTCTCAACAGGAAAACCACGATGGTTTCTACGGATGATTGATGGACTTATTCGAAGATGCAATAGAAAGACTAAGCGAAAGTGATTCTCTTGACAAGGTTAGTTCGGTTAAATTATTCATCCATTTTTTTTCCTCCAGATTTAGGATCTCCATTAATTAACGCCTATTTGAAATTTGTGCAAATGTTATGGATCAATGTTTTCTGAAATAATATAATTATTTTATACATGTAACATCCATATATATATATATAACCTGGCCGCTTTATCTTAATGCAGGCACTTGCCTATGGGTGACTATGTAAGGTGTGAAGATGAATGTGATAAAGGATTGCCAAATTTCTGGATTCATCGTTTGTAGTTGAATATGTTGTGTTAAGTAATGTTGTATCCATTTCAAATGTTCCTTGAATAAATTTCAAATTTTCCTTTAAAACTTGTGCAATCAAGATGATAAAATAATCACTACTGATAATCAATTCCAAAGAGAAAGAAGGATAAATAAAAAAAAAAAAATATATATATATATATATGTTATCAGAAAATTTATGGCAATATTATTTTAATGGGATTTAAAATATTTATGACAATAGTATTTTAATGGGATTTAAAAAGTTTCATGAAAATTTTGTTTGAAAAGAAATCATGCATTTGTGGAAAGTAATTTTAGAATTGTAAGAGATTAAGTAAACAACTTGTTTGTAGACATTAAAAATCAACTTTAATTAAATCAATTTTAAATGCAATATATAGATTATTCAAAAAAATACATTATTTAAGGCAAAAGTTGAATTTTGAAATATCAATTAAACTAATACTAAATTTATAGAAAATTAAATAATATAATATCCTAATTAGCAATTGCCTCATTTGCCAAAGAGAAGTTATATTAAATGGTAAAATTGTCCACATCCTATAATGCTGGAGGTAAATACAACTCCAAACCTTAAGAATGAAAGTGTAAACTGCAAAACTTATAATGTGAAACTTATAAACCTAAAATGTAAAACTTATAATATGCATCTTTATATAACTCTATCATAGAATTTCTAAGTGATTAGACGTAAGTTCATATTATTCCTTCTAATTTTTATGATAAAATACAATTATGTATTATTTATTTACTATTCGGGTAGGACATAATCAACGAGTACTGAGTAAGTTATTCAAGACAATAAAAACGAGTATAACGTATTTACGGTATCATTAATAATATTATACAGATATTATGAATTTACGATACGTCTAATAAAGACGATTATAAAAAGACGTGATTTACTTAACCACTCAAAACGACACGCCATAAAACCATATAATGAAGTCGGTGCAAAGGGAGGACCATGGTCACCAAGCAGGAACCACTACACAGTCGCAATTTAAACCAATAAGCAGCTGACACGTACCCCCCAACAATCACATGTGGGGATTTACACTGGATAATGACACATTAATTTCCACACATTCCATTGACAAGTCTCTTTTTCTTTTCTTATAGGTAGGTGTTGACTTGTTGACTTTCAAGACCCACCCTAGAAGCTAGAAGTAATCAAGTTTCATGAGAAGTCTAGGGTTTCTAATCCTAATTGTTGACCCTAGATGAGAAAAATCCTACTTAAAATTACCAAATCTTATCTACTAGATTCTTGGATCAAAGGTTTGTCTTCTAAACACTTAAGAGAATCAGAACCAAAGCCAGAAGATATGGATCTTCAGATATTTGTGTCATCAATACCAAACCTACTAAAAGAATAATGCAGAATCAGAAACATGTGCAACAACAAACAACCTGATATAGATATGCCAGTCTAGCTGGCCGTATTCCTAACATGACAAGGTTTATCAAATAGAAGAATCAAAGCACGAGAAATGTCGACACCGGGCAATACAATTCCAACCTGGTAGCTAACTTCTAACAAATGTATATCACGGTGGTTATATAATCATCTAGAAAGAATTGGTCGAAAACAAACAATTAGTTTAGTAGGATGTATCCGTATATAATATATCAACACTACTGGTGCTGACAGAACAATATTACTGGTGTATAACCAAATGGGAATAGTGCATCAAGCACATGGTCTAAAAGATACTTATTGACTATCTCGGGAAAGGCTCTCGCAACAAGATATGTCGATATTCAATCTTAAAGGTGGGAATCTGTCGTAGATGAACAGACTACCCAGTTTCTGTGCTCCACAGGAAATCAGAAATTATAACAGCGTATATTTTGATGGACATTTAATAGATATCAACCATGAATTAAGTATTCATAGTAGAGATCCAACAGTTAAGTACTGAAAGAATTAAAAAAAAAAAAAATCATCCATTTTCAACACGTCTACACGTAGGTACGAAGTTACTTTGGTACCTTTCCCTGTGAGTGAGCCTGTTCAGTTTTATAACTGCATTAAGTTGTTGTACCGCTCATGTGATCAGCTTTAAACTGTCTCAGTAGCTGCAAAGACTGATGATAGAGGTTCAGGTCAAGGCCGTCAACATTCCTACCAACTCGTGCCCGCAAAATTGCCTGAAACCAGAAGGGCATGTTGATACATATTAACGTAACTATGATACATGGAGTGAGCTAGACACAATGTGCAAGCCTTCAACCCAATAGAAACAACCCCTTACCTCATTGTCAAGCTGAATATGGAGTTCACCAATAAACTGATAGATGGACCCAACTCGAAAACTAAGGTCCCTCAGGTGCTGGGTGTCGATCTTTAAGATGGCACTTCCATCAGCGATTATGGCTATGGCTGTCTCCACGGAATACTCTTGTAACCTGGAGGAAAACAAGAAATATTTATCTTTGATATGTAAGATATTACAGTAATAAAATAATTAAATTTGAAAAGCAATACATGGGCCAATCATCCAAGCTCTGATATCAGCAAAACCAATATAATTATTAGAACCGTTGACCTATTCCCAATAGTTAATCAATCTCACTTAGCTATTAAATCATATATAATAGAAAAGATTACCCTTTAGAAATGGTATATATATCATTTGTTTGCACTAGCTGAAAATATTTACCTGCTGAAAAGGAAACCTGATTGGGTCATACTGGTTTTGTTGACATCCATGTTGACATGTTACTAATGGTTTTGTCTTTCAACAGATAATCTCACTTAACGTCTTAATCATGCAATCTTAATCACGCATAATAGAAACGATGACCATAGAGGAAGGGTATAAATATCATTTGTTGGCACTGATGGAAGACGGTTCCCTTGTCAAAAGGAAACTTGATTGGAAAATAATGGTTTTGTTGGCATCCATGTTGAACAATGAACTGTAAACTACCGTTCAACAACTAATCTTGCTTAAATCTGAATCATGTACAACTGAAAGGATTACCATTGAGAGATCGTGTAAATATCATTTACAGGAACCGAATAAAGATATTTTCCTGATCAAAAGGAAGTCTGATTGGATAATAATGGCTTTGTTGACATCCACATTAAAAAGTTACTAATATCTAGATGAAAATTGCATTTCAACAAATTGCTTTTTGACATGTTGAAACGTCAAAACAACTAATGTGACATCCAAGAAAATTAATTATCCAGAACACAAACATCAGGGACGATCAGCACTCTGAAAATGTACCAGGTGTTTGCACCGCTCTTCAGTAATGCGACAGAGATAAACAATCAAAATTTCTGATATTTGACTGACATAAATTCTTACTCTGTGCCAAATCAACAAACTTTCCACCAGAAGGCCCTTGTATGCCCGTCTTTAAACAATCAACCCCACTACACTATTGCTGTTATTTATCACCAGACTGATGCCACCAACTCATCTCCACCCTTACTCACACCTCATTTCATCCCCCAAAACATGACCACACTACACTTGCTCCATCATCAACTGGTCCAGTGCACACTTGCATTTTTAGCTCAATTACATTACCACAACTCAAAATCCAAAAAGAGAAAAATATACTAATAGAACTCTAAAATCACAACAACTCAGGAATCCTAATGAGCAATCTAGAACTATAAGAGGATCTTAATCATTTTTTTTTTCCTGATACATAGAAATCCCTCAACCTTTCTCTACATGTCCACCAAGTTCTTATCTGGGTTTCTAACAAACTCAACAACCTTAATAGTTAGAAATTTGGACACTATATACATCCCAATCAGTCACATTCAAGGGGATTTGCACCCTTGACTTATCAGTTGAAACCAAGGGCTTTTACCACAATGTCCAACCCTTGGTGTTAGGAGGAACTTAGTCAGTACTGCTAGTGTTATTCAAAACGTAATTATGAAACAAAAGAAGCACAGGTAAAAATAACAGACATATTTATAATAGAGGGTTACTAATCTTTTGAAGGGGAGAAGTCTTACTTCCCAGTAACTCTTAGCGAAGCTCCTTCCTCAAAGAATTGAGACGATGGGTTTAACTCTGGTAAAGTAACCAATGCCCCAGATTTTATTGCCGAGGATGCCATCAAACTGCCACCAACTCACTCAAAAAGCGCCAGCAAGCTACACCTCCACACACAACAAACTAACCTGAGATATCAATTAGTATCAATCAGAAAAAAACAGCCCAAGATACAATCTTCATCATAAACAAAGCGAAACAACTGTTTTAACTTTTTTCCCCTCCTTTTGATAACCCAGATATACCCCAAACTCCTCAGTCATGTCAAGTTCAAAACTCAAACCCCACCAAAGCTTAAACTCCAAAAACTCATAGCATTTCACCGAATACAACGGATTACTAAACTCTAAAGCTGAGTTTTCCTTATATTGCCATTGATAATATTCCTTTATACAATTCATCACTGTACAGAGCATCTAAACAGCCGCACTGACTGGACCTAATAAAAGTACTAGTAATCTACTACTTCCAACATAAAATCTTGCAAAAATGAATCAAACAACACATTAGTGCATGAAAACAACACATTAGGCATCAGAAACCACTCTAATGAAGATAAACCCTCTTTCATTACTTCTTTCCCACCCAACCAACACCCAACCAACAAAATTGTTCAGAATTTACACATTAATCCACGAAAATTCATAGTTCCATATTTACCCAGATAAAAAATAAAACCAAACTATAGTTTCTTTGACGCATATAATCAAACACCTTATACAGTTACACGAAATCAAAGTTGAATAATAACAAGGCATCAGAAACCACTCTAAGAAAGATAAACCTCTTTCATTACTTCTTCTTTCTCACCCAACCAACAAAATGGATCAGAATTTACTGCCTCAGCTACCCAGATATACTTAAGCTAAACTAATCAAATAACTCACCAACAAGTCAAAGTACCATAACAAATTCACGTAACAAGAGCGTATATAAATGGGTTGAAATGACTTTACATTTACAATAAATCAGATTACCAGGGAGTCTAGAACTTGCTTTTGCTTTCAATTCAACTCTACCTGAAAACTTCATAACGGCAACAAGAACCCCATTAAAGTCAAAGATCACAATCTCTTCTTGTGATATAAAATAACTTAAAAGACAGTTATAAAGGCAAAATTTTTGGAAGAAAAATCGAAACAAAATCAACCACCAAAATTTAAACACATCTTACCAAAGATTTATGCATTCTCTTAATGAGAAAGAAGAAAAAGCGATCTTTCATTCCAGGAACATCTTCTCTTGGGTGAAATAAAAGTGACAGGGTACGTTAAAGAAGCTTGGGAGCGAAGGCACGTGGAGGGTCAAATGTTGGAATGAAGGACACCTGGTGCAATGGGATTTGGAGTTAGGTTTAGGGTTCCGAGTCACATGCCACGCTGGAGTGAAGGAGATTCAACCGCGTATTGCTCCGTATCAAATATTGTATCTATAAACAATATCAAATTTAAACTCTTGTTGACATTTCAACGCCTCAATTTTTGGCTGCTCTTCATTTCTGCTCAGATCTGTCACTATCTTCTTCTCTTTCTCATCTTCAAATGGGCCCTTAATGGGCTTAAGATTTTCATGTTAATTGGGTTCTTTTTTTTCTTATCATCAAATGGACTCTAAATGGGCCTAAGATTTTCCTGTCAATTGGGTTCTTCTTTTTCTCATCACTAAATGGGCCTAAGATTTTCATGTCGAATCTGTTCTTTCTTCTCATTATCAAATGGGCTCTAAATGGGCCTAAGATTTTCAAGCTCGATGGGCATTTGTTTTTATTAATGGACTGTAAATTCTCTATCATTTGACATAAATCGCGAGAGAAAGTCTATGATATCATACAGGTATGATTGACGTGATACTATAAGACCATGCATTATATTTAATAATTATCCATCACAATTAATTTAAAGATATAGAAGAGAGAAAAAAGTTATGAATGACACAAATTCACTAGAAGCCTTTGTTGAACAGAAAACCGCTCGAAAATGGCAACCCAGCTAACTCCCGAAGAGATCTATGAGATTCTCAACGACTTGAAGAGAGCAATGAACATGGAGGTTCAAACATCCGAACAGGCTGCAGAGCAAGAAAACTTGATGGTGACAACTTTAAACCGTCTGCGTAATCGAAGCCTTGCTATTCCACATCGTGAAGCCTTTGAGGTAGTGCTCTGTTCCTGTTTTCACTACCGTTCTTATTTATCTCATTAATGTTTTGGTTCAGTTTTCACTAACTGCTCACTTATGCTTTGATTTTGATATTGCAGGCAGGTGTGGCTCTAGGCATGCTATCACAAATTCACAACACATTGATTTTGATGTCTGAGACGGGCCATAAGTCATGATATTGCAAGCAGGTGTGGCTCTGGGGGTGATAGCATGCAACTATGAAATTCATAGAAAATTAGAGATTCTAAAGTTTTTAATACATATAAAGTGGACTGTGTGTATTATTTTTGTCTTGATGATGCTATGTGGATTGTGGGAGGTAGTGGACTGACAGAAATGACAAAGAGTAGTTAGCTTTGTTCTAAAAGAACTGGAATTATCTACTTCAAATGCAACGAGAGATTAAATATAAAGATAAACATTAAGATAAAGATAGTGGACCCTTGATGTTTGAACTTGGGGTGCACATTCATGTGCTGAAGCCTGATCCTAAATAAAAGGATTCAGATTTGCACAGGAAGCCCAAAATTGCATAGATAAAATATAGAATGTTTTTATCCATGTTAAAAGCTTGAACTCAATTAATCAACAACGTAGAATTGAAGGAATGTATTAAATAATTATCAGATTTATTTTCTAAAACGACTTATTCTTTATTAATTAGTTTATACGTAGAGAGCAAGCATGCCTGTCATGTTATATGGCCTTTCTCGTATCAAAAGAAGATGTTATTTAATTGAGCAATGCTGGTTTTACAAAGACACATACAAAAGGGGTATACAAAGACAATCCATATCCTTGATTTTCATGATTTCTCTCTCTCTTTTTTTCCGTTTTTTCTTTGTTTTTTTCTTCTTGCTAATGTCACTTTGTAACCCTCTTTCTATGAATCTTTGTAAGGATAACATTCTTCTATTTAATTTTAGAAGTTGGCAAAATCTGTGTAGTGTTAGTTTTGGTTGAGTGGAGAGTCAATCAAAAGAATCAAGGTTTTATTTCAACATGATCGTATTTGTACGAGAAGGTTCAAGCCGAAGAATGGAATGAAGTTAGAGGAATACTTGTCAGGATTTACAAAAGTTGATGATAACCAATATTCTATGAAGACAAGGCAAAGACGCTTGAAATATTAGTGATTGATATTAAAGCGTTCTCAACATTTAACTAGGAACAATACAAAGAAATTACACAGTTTTTATAAATCTCAACAATTTTAGGTAATTTTTGTGGGTTCTCAATTTCCTCTTAAATAATGAGCTTTAAACTAAAATTTTGAATCTGTTTATGGTCAATTTGTTAGAATTCAAGTAAAAAGTTTGGTTGAGTTGAAGAGTTCTTACTTTAATTGAAAACCATTCAAACTTAATAAATAATGCATCGAAATCTATTGGTGGTTATGTCTTGAAAGCTAGTTATTTTGAATTAATGTTTTATTTTTCTTTCTCTTCCAAGGAAAATAAATTTTAAGGGGGATTTTAAAACAAATTTCATAATTTGTAAAACTTTTAACAAATTTCAGAAATTAAAATTTATGTAAAAGACTTCTTTTTTTAGTTGCTCCATTTGATCAACAAGAACCTGTTTGGTTGAGTTCATCTTGTTGTTAAAAAATAAAAAAAAATAAAAAACCAGCATTTTTGAAATTCTTTTTAATTTGTAATTTCAAAAATATTCTTATATTATATAAAATCGACTTGATCAATTCTTATATATTATAATCATTTTTGGCAAATTAATACTAAAAAGTTGTTTTACATTTTTCTTAGGTATATTGAATGTTATTTATTCAGAAACTTCAAAACTTCAGGTTAATAATGTAAGTATTTCAAGGTAACAGGGCGTTATAAAATATTAGTAAGGAATATATTGTGATGTTTTGAAACTATTAAAGATTAGCTTTTAGTTATTCATGGAACCAAAGAAGATTAGTTTAATTAAATATTTTTAGTGTTCTTAAAATCAATAAAAAATTAAAACATCCTCATCATTTATTCGGGATATTCTCAAAAATCAAAGAGAATTTAAATCAATACTGCAATTTGAGTTATAGATTCAAACTTTTTATTTGAAGATGACCTTAGAACCATTTCAACATTCAACATTGGTTACATTAACCAGACCACATAGCAGCTGCCTTATCTATTGATAAACTGAATTTTCTTCCAGACTGGCTGGGGTTTGGTCGAATTCGAATATTGAACCGTGTGCGTGGCTGAAAATTGCAGTATGATTAATTAGTGCTAGACGAGCACCACAGTTAACTTCAGGCCACCTCAAAAACATTTTAGATTCTAGACGAGAGTTATTTTAGAGTTATTTTAATAATATAAATATATATTAAAAAAATTATTTCAAATTTATTTTTCTTATCTTTTGAGATGCAAAATCACTAATTAAATTTTTATATTTAAGTTTAAAAATCAAATCTTTTTCGATTGATAATATAGTTAAATTATCTAATCTTTTTTGTGAGGGCGAGAGGTGGACGGTGGGCTATCGAGATCAGGTAAGTGAGGTGTTTTGGGGAGGGGGCTGAGAAGACAAAGATGGTGGTGTCAAGGAAGGTCAACGACAACGGATACGTGCCAGACATAGTTGTCGCACACGGTGAAGAATGAAAATGAGTTGCAAAAATCAGCCAAATTGGGGGTTGTCAAGGCTGGGAAAACATTTCGAAAATGATTAAGTGATGAATCCGATCAATTTTGGTGAGAAAATTGACCGGAATCATCACTTTAACACCGACAACAACACTATGGTGGTGTAGAGGGGTGGAGATGTAATATTTTCATCATTTTAGGGATTGAATGGGTGTTTTGAAATTTTAGATATTTAAATAGCTAGTTTAGTTAATTTAGGGGTGTGAATGAAAAATAAGAAACATGGTTTTTTTGTAAATTTATGTAAAAAAAATTATAATGAATTTGGGTCTTTTTAGCTTTTTTGAAGCCCTTTCACTGATTTGGATAAAAAATTATAAACTTTTTTAAGCCAATAGCAGTTCCGTAAATCTATTCCAAAAAATCTTTAAATAATTTTGGCCCATTTTTGGGCTTTTTTTTGGGGGTTGGGCTGGCCCTGAGTTAACTTCCATGCGTTTAGTTTTGTCCTGCCAGTTGACTTCATTGACTTAGAAGTCTTCGTCTTCTCCCGATAGAACTCTCTACTTCCAGGCTTTGGCATAATGGCATTGCATTTATTTATTTCAATTCCAACTCCATCACTCTTGTTTTGCTTCATCTTCGATATTCTCACTGATGAATATTTGTTCCACCCTTCTCAAGCATGCATGCTTTTCAGGTCAGCTGCTTTTCATTTCTTTTAATTTGCTTATATATTTATATTTTTTTTTCCCAATTTTATGGATATTATTAGCATTATCTGGCTTGGTTTTGCTTCTTATTTAGATATAAATATTCACATTTATTCTTTAGATATAAATATATGGTTGAATTTGTAGCATAGTTTTAATTAATAGATATATTGAATAAATACTCACAGAATACATTTTTTTCACTCATCAAAATAGTCAAGATCATATATTTAAGGAGTTTGATTAGTGACTTACAAACTAAGAATTAATGAGTTTATAAAAATTAATATTAGTGATCATCTAGTTTAGAATTAAGGAGTTTTGTTAAATACCTAACTAACCAATAATATTTTATAAGTAAATTTGCATCATATTTAATGGAAAGTCCAGGTGCTCCTACTCATACTTCTATTACTAGTTCATACATCCCTAGCTAGGAGGAGCCTCCCTTACCTTAAGAAATGAATCCACAACCCTCGTAGAGATGTGACAATATGAACGATTTCTTTAGTCAGTACTCAGTACCCAATGATCTTATCCCCAGCTAAAAATAGGTACTGCACGGGTAGCCATGTGATTCAGTGTTTGTTCAGCTTCATCTTCAATAGATTTGAGTTAAAAAACATCAGGTGGGACATGTACCTGTGACCCCGGATGAAGTTCTCATTTATTATTTTATTCATATATAGTATAACTAGTTAATATATAAATTCCATCCATCGTTGATTGTAGGTTGACAATTTCAGTGAAGCAACAATTTATAACTATTCCATCCATCGTTGATTGTAGGTTTATCCAAGAGAGAGAGAGAGAGAGAGAGAGAGAGAGAATGCATATCAGAATTGTATGTAGTGTGCGGGATGAAGTCATTCATCTACATTGAACCTGAATTGAAGCAATTAAGGATCACCATTGAAAAGGTCAGTACATAATCTGTACATGTTATGATTGTGGTTGAGGGTTTAGAGAATGAATAATACTATGCTTCTCAAATGATATCCCAAATTTCCTATCCCAAGTGATGTGTTCTCTTATGTGGTTTTGATGTCTAAATAAAGAGTTGAGGTACTAAATGACATGTCAACGTATTAGAAGAGTTGAGGTATCCCAACCAAATCTTAGTCTTACTCAAATCCCAGTCTTACTTATACTTGAATAGAAGCATAGAAAGATCACAATTAATGGAGAAATAGTATGAGTGGCTCGTATAGACCTACTGGGGTTGAGCTCAACAATTAATTGAACTACGTACTGAGTGAGAATCATACATAAAAGCTTCATATGTATGTATATATAAACAATCACTTTTAGGCCATTATAGGGTAAAACTCTAACCCTAATCTCTAGATTTAATTCTTCACTTCATTAAAGCTCGCAACAGAAATGAGAAAAAATGATCATACACCAAAAGTCTGAAAACTTCTTTGGCTGACCCCAGAATCTAAATTGAAAACGACAAAGATAAAGCTTGTCGAGATCATAAAACTGCAAACAAATATTTAACAAATATAGCATACTGAAAAGTGAAACAATGACCATACAAACAGAAAAGTACTTCATGATTGACCAAAATCATGAGAGTGGCACATAACCGAGTACTGTGTTGAACACAACAACGGGTTTTTTGAGTTTGATCTTGTACCTGGACTCTCCAGAAACTTCATCTGGTATCTTGAAAAACTGTACTTTGTATCCCTGTTGCAGATTCTTTTCATGAACGAATGGGCGCCAGCCTGCAGAAAGTAGTGGCTTCTTATGTCTTCCATTGCGGATGGTTAAAGTAAACCTTCTTATCTGGCCTTCTTCATCTTCTAAAAAGAGAGTTTGATGATTCTGGCCTGAAGGAAAATTAGGAAGATGGTTGAGAATGCAAGTTTCCATTACCAATCTGCCATCAATGTCTGTCTTACTTAGTAACTTAGAGGACATCATCATTGACATCTCCATTACTACAAAGGTCTTATTAGTCTGGAAAATTAATTATATTTATAGAGGGGTATGGGACCGGGTGTTTTGTAATGTAAGTACGCCACGGGAAGACACGTATAGCTCCTATAAATTTGTTTTCTAAACTTGAAAGTTGATACATTCATTTATAAATGAATATGATGTCAATTTGCAATCAGATTATTACCTAAAATGTCATCAGCAGGTTGTTCTAGTTAATCCAAGATGGCCGGCGTAGTGGAGGACAGTCATGTGAGAGCAGTGATGGCTATGGTTAATGTTGGATGATGGCTTGAAACACTGTGATATTAGAACTTAAATAGGACGACGTCGTTTTGATCCAAACTGAGAAAACAATCATGAGCGTTGATGAAGAGAAGATCCAACGGCTGGAATTAAACCCTAACGTCAATCATATAAAAGCAGAGTTGTTTTGGCATTTTGTACACAGTATTCTTTTTGGCAAATCTCTCTCTTCTTCATCAAACACCATTTTGGGTCTTTTAGGATTTCAATTTGGGTTGAGTGAATCTTGTAACTTGTTGATTGAGTGACTAGGTCAGGTTATTCTGGGTGTATTTGTATACGTTGTTTATAGGGATTCAAAGGGTGTAATCTTTAAGGTGAGTTACGGGTTGAAGAAGGGTTATTGAAGGTTTTGTGTTGCTGTGTGTAATCTGTAATCTTGACAGTGATTTAGTGCAGCGAGCTCGTGTGTTTTCTGAGTTCAACGTGGACGTAGCTTGCTCAAAAATAGAGCAAGTGAACCACGGTAAAATTCCGGTTATTCTTGTGTGTGTGATTTGTGATTCTTGATTGTGATCTTTATTTGGTTGATTCTTGTGTGAGTGGTTATAACAGTTAATAGTGATACTTTTGGTTTTGATTAATATTCTTTGTAATTTAGAATGTAAAGAGAGGTGACTTGTACAACAAGTTTTCATCAAATAAGTCAATTATACAAGATTTCAAGTCACTATCAGAAATAATATTTAATTGTCTTGTTAAGTGGTTTCAAATTATTCAAAGATAGATCTTTGTTAGGTTTCCATTGGTAACTGGTATGTAATGGATTTTTTGAATGTAATGGAGAGTGGGAAGTAATGTAAGTATATCGCACGGGAAGCCACGTGTCTGGTACAAATTATTTTCAACTAAGCCGACATCTAAGAAACAATACTACTTAATTTTTAGGGAATAATATAAAAACTAAAACTGTGATCAGAACAATGTCATCCGCAGGTTGATCTAGTTAGTCCAAGATGGCTGTCGTAGCAGCAGTACTGGTGTGGTGGCTATGGTTAATATTGATACCTTTTGGTTTTGACTTTTGATTAATATTTTGCGTAAATTTAGAATGTAAGGAGAGGCGACGTGTACAACAAGTTTTCATGAAATGCATTAATTATTCCAGAAATCATATTAATTGTCTCTTGTTAAGTGGTTTCAAATTATTCCAAGATCATTGTAACGTTTCCATTGTCTCACTTATGCTTTAGGTATTACAAGTTCACATAACATATGAAAATTTTGACTCAAATTTTTACAAGTTTCAGGTTAAATTTGTAATAATTTCATGGTTCCTTGCATCAAGTTAATGTTTGTTTTAAGTCCTAGGTATGTGATACAATTATATATACTGTACTGATTTTGTTGTGGTTGGTGCTAGTAGGGTGATGATTGAAGTGACAGATTCATTCAATTTTCTAAATAAATAACATTATCTCTTACAGAAGAGAACTTTCTTAAACCTAAAAGAAGGGCTTGGACGTTTATTTGCTGAAAAAGGAGTGTCTTCTGTGGGGCTGAGCCCTTTGATTTATGTTACACATTGATTATATTAAATAAAAGTATTTGTTGTAAAGTATAATGGCTTTTGAATATCAGAATATGGGAGGTCGGTGTTAGTCAAATCTACAACCACAGTTTAATAATACGAAACAAATTAATGTAGTCGTACTCGTACTCGTACTGCTGTCGTCGGAGTGATGAAAATGGTGGCATGTGATTTGTGGTGTCAGCAACTGCGTCACTGCATGTGTTGGTGTTGAATATTATATACCATCGCTATAACTTCTCTGATTACTAAATCGGCAGCCATCAATTATCCCGGTTGATGAGCACTTAATTTTCATTTAAGGTTTGGCCATGTATTTATTTAAAGTTTTTTTTTTTTTGTTTAAGTTTATAAGTTAGTCAAACTAATTTATAAGCTTTAAAATTAAATTGATCAATTTATTTATAATTTTTTTTTAACATATAAGTTAAACTTATAGGTAAAAAAAAAAAAGTTAGGAGGAGATATTTTAGCTTAGACAAATACCCCTTAGATGAAATTACTGTTTTTAATTTCTTCTTTTTTAAAATATATTGTTTTAAATAGTAAATGAAGTCACTGTTTACTAAAAAAATTAAATTAATTGTAACTTTAAACATACCCCACTTCATTTCATTTTTGCCCTAAAATTAAAAATACCCCAATTTGATTGTAAAATAAATTTATACTCCGAATTATATATTTAATAACAGTGTACAAAGTCATGATTATTGATACTTATATGAAGTAATTTTTTTTAAATTCAATTTGTGGGTGTAGAAGTATTAAAAAAATGAACTTTAAATTTTATAAATGTCTTTTTATGCAATTTTAATTGAGGATATTATCATAATTTTTTTTTTTTTTTCTGAAAGTCGTCGTGCCCATGAATAAGATATTAAGAACTCTCTACTTCCAGGCTTTGGCATTTATTTATTTCAATTCCAAATCCATCACTCTTCTTTTCCTTCATCTTCGATATTCTGACTGATGATTTGTTCTATCCTTCTCATGCATGCATGCTTTTCAGGTCAGCTGCTTTTCATTTCTTTTAATTTGCTTATATATTTATATTTTTTTCCCCAATTTTATGGATATTATTAGCATTATCTGGCTTGGTTTTGCTTCTTATTTGGTATATGTGTACATGGTTTTCTTTGTTTCTGTGAAATGGTGTAGATGTATGTAAAGTTTGCCTTGTTTTTGTTGTCAGAAAATTGTTTTCTTGTTTTCAGAATTTAAAAAATGGAGAAATTAAAACAAGTCTAGTTGGGTGGGTAGAAAACAGTTCTGAAATTTTTTCACAGCTTTGACGATTCATTATTGGAAATCAGAGTTTGTTTAATTTAGATAAGCTTTTTTATAAATACCGAGAGTTTGTATAATTAATTTCTTATAGTAGTTGCATCTTAATATCCAAGTAATATAAAATTCCTCATTTATTTATAGACATTCCCATGGGATTTTGGGGCAGCTAATAATTTATTTCATTCTTTCTTTCCAGATAGACAATTAATTGCACCTTCATTTAAATGAGTGAAAAGTTTTTCACTACTCCAAAGTTATGGATCAAGAGCTAGCTCCATGAACATTCCATTAAGGTACAAATGTTTTCATTAATTGTATGCATGACCATAAAAGAAACTAATTAATAGTTCTAAACTATGTTAATTAATCTCATAATTAATGCATATTTTAGTGAACTGCTAGGTCCTCCACCGTCTAGTTACATTTATAGTTGTATCATGTTGTCCCTACCCTAGCAATGAAGAAGTAATATAATTGGAGGGTTTGCTCTGATTTTTTTAGAATTTTACAGCTTTAATTTAATTCCTTATGAATGATATAATTTGTTATAAACATCATTTAATAATCTCCATCGATCTGCTAACAATATATATTTCAGATATAATATGGCACATTTAATTCTCAAAGACCACTGGTTGTAATTAAGTTTATGTTACCTACATCACATGGTTGTCGTCCTTGATTTATCTCTTTAATTAAGATATATTCTCAAAGATTTGAGGTTTGAATAAATGCACACACATTTATTCTTTAGATATAAATATATGGTTGAATTTGTAGCACAGTTTTAATTAATAGATATATTGATGAGTTAGGTAGGTTTACAGAATACATTTTTTCACTTATGAAAATAGTCAAGATCATTTTTTAATTTAAAGGTTGAAACGAGAAAGACCAAAACTTTAATATTTCAAACCCTAAACTCAAAATTAATCTTTACGGTTGCGGCTGCATCTCAATGTCCACTTGTTAAGTAAAGGCATGCCGTAAGAAACAGTATTATTATCATCACAATGTCTTATATATTAATTCCTTACATATATATGGCTTATCAATCTCCATTTTAGTGTATATATATGTAACATAAACTGCTTTGATATAAATCCATTTAAGTTTAGTAATATTCACCATAACCAACAATATTTTACTCTTAACAATTGATAAATGGAAGCAGAGATCGACCACATGATTAGAGATAGTCAATGGCCAAATCAAATAAACAAAAACCAATCACAACATCCTGATTTGACAAAATCAAATTCACGTTTACGATTAAGAAAAATCTTAATTTATAACTCACAAATGCAATCAAAATATCGAAACTGGTGCAACATAAACTATTCCCAAATCAATCATAACATCATCAGAACCCAAATTAAATTTCATCACGAATTATATTAGATATTTGGATTACAGTATTAGCTTTCACATTAGACCGGCACCAAAAAACTAACAGACCCAGTTCATGAAAACTGAGACAATTAATTCCCAAGATCTTACCTAGAATGGAGAGTTAAAATATCAAAAGCTAAAAAAGATCGAAGTAACCCATTTTTGAATCAAAAGAAACATTCCTATTTATATCAAAGCACGATCGTTAGTCAGTAATAAAGAATAAGAAACAAACCCATTTTAAAGAAACCCAAACAAGAAAATAACACATTCTTTATTTCACCAAAACTACAACAAGTGGAGACATTACAGCATCATAACACTCATCCATCTACAAGCTGTTACAAAACCTCGACAGATTCCTCATAAGAGAGAGAGAGAGAGACAAAACCCTCTTGGGGTGCAAAACACACTCGACCCATCAAAAGAAAGCACAAAGAACCCTAAAGCTGTCAATATCACATTGACAACTTGCCTTACCAAAACCCAAAGCAAAGATAAAGCTTGCAGAGATCATAAAACTGCAAACATTTATTTAACAACCCCAAAGTTGTCAATATAGCATACTGAAAACAATGACCATACAAACAGAAAAGTACCTCATGATTGACCAAAATCATGAGAGTGGCACATAATCGAGTGCTTTGTTGAACACAACAAGGGGTTTTTTGAGTTTGATCTTGTACCTGGACTCTCCAGAAACTTCATCTGGTATCTTGAAAAACTCTACTTTGTATCCCTGTTGCAGATTCTTTTCATGAACGAATGGGCGCCAGCCTGCAGAAAGTAGTGGCTTCTTATGTTTTCCATTGCGGATGGTTAAAGTAAACCTTCGTATCTGGCCTTCTTCATCTTCTAAAGAGAGAGTTTGATAATTCTGGCCTGAAGGAAAATTAGGAAGATGGTTGAGAATGCAAGTTTCCATTACCAATCTATCAGCAATGTCTGTCTTGCTTAGTAACTTAGAGGATACCATCATTGACATCTCCATTACTACAAAGTTCTAATTAGTCTGCCAAATTAATGTTATCTTTGTGGAGGGGTGTGGGACCGGGTGTTTTGTATAATAATATTTGTATCTATAATATTATTGATCGATGATTTGTTTCTTCATTTGTCAGTTTCTTATGTATAATATTATTCATCAATGATTTATTCATTCGCTTGTCAGGTTGTATTCATAATATTATTTATCGATGATTTGTTCATTTCAGTTGTCAGTTTGATGAGTTTGTGTTTTGAACAACAAAAAGTTCGAAGAGACTGGCCTGATCAGTTACCACCACTGAAAGAATACAATTCGAACATGATTTAGTCATAGATTTTCATATTGACCCAGAAATAATCACTGTCAAATAAAAAAACAAAAACTTGCCATATGAATTTAATTTTGACTACCCTGAAAGGATATGAAATCATAAAAGTTACATTGAATTATCCTGAATTTTTATGAAAATGGAATGGCTATCATTACCAAATGATTTTGAAGGCATTTTTATTGGTTTCCTAATTATTTAGGTGACTGCAGAAGTCTTCTGCTCCATGCAATAATCTAAACTCTGCATAAATGGTTCCAAGTGTTGATCAATATATCAGAGTTGTTGCCTTCACTCGCATGCTTCCAATTTACTTATGAATTTTGGTCCCACTGAACATTCTTGATTGAATTTTGTTTTTTGTTTCAATCAATTTGTGGAAGGAATTTTCTGAAGTTTGAAGATCAGATTTTTTAAAAATTTCAGTAAGCTTTGTTTAAGCATATAACATATTGTAAATCATCCCTTATAAATCATTAAATATGAAATATATCATTGGATGCGGTTTGGATAATTTCTAAAAATGATTCATTCTTAGAATCATAATTGGATGGTAGATTTTTATAATATACCATGGATTATAATATATTAAATTATACCATGCATTATAATATATTAAATTTTTGTAAACATAAACCCCGAACTATGCATGGTATCATTTAATATATTATGTTTGAAGGCATTATAATATATTAAATTATACCATGCATTATAATATATTAAACTTTTGTAAACATAAACCCCGAACTATGTTTACTCTTAAAGTATACCTAGAACAAGAATAGCTTGTGTGACTTTCACAACCACAATCGCTTAAAGTAATTTAATAAATTGGTATAATTTAATATATTATAATGCATGGTATAATTTAATATATTATGTTTACCCCGAACTATGTTTATGTTTTGTAATAATTACAAGAAATCTTCTCTTGTAATAATTGTAACGGTGCCTATGTTTAATATCACATTGCAACGGGGTTTATGTTTACAAAAATTTATCTTGTAATTATTACAATAAACCCCGAACTAACCCCACAAATCACAAGTAGATCTACCTGAGTCATGATTAAGAACCCAGATTCAAAGAGACCGAATATAATTTATTTCTTTTTGGTCTCTCTTTTTAACTTAGTCTTAGTCTCTTATGGTCATGCATACAATTAATCATTAGAAGATGAAGAAGGCATGCAACGGTGCCTATAGCTATCTCTAATGTTACATCACAGCAGTTTATGTTACATATATATACACTGAAATGGAGATTGATAAGCCATATATATGTAAGGAAATAATATATAAGACATTGTGATGTTAATACCGTTTCTTACGGCAAGCCAGGGAGTATGATAAAGTTGGCGGTTTCAATTTAGATTCAGGGGTCTGCCAAAGAAGTTTTCAGACTTTTGGTATATGATCATTTTTTCTCATTTCTGCTGCGAGCTTTAAGGAAGTGAAGAATTAAATCTAAAGATTAGGGTTAGAGTTTTACCCTATAATGGCCTAAAAGTGATTGTTTATATATACATACATATAAAGCTTTTATCAATGCTTCTCACTCAGTACGTCTATACGAGCCACTCATACTATTTCTCCATTAATTGTGATCTTTCTATGCTTCTATTAAAATGTAAGTAAGACTGGGATTTGAGTAAGACTAGGATTTAACCGTTCGTAGATTTAATTGTTGAGTCCTTTTGTTGAGTAAGTACGTGGTTCAATTAATTGTTGAGCTCAACCCCAGTTGGTTTATACGAGCCACTCATACTATTTCTCCATTAATTGTGATCTTTCTATGCTTCTATTCAAATGTAAGACAGACTAGGATTTGGTTGGCTATATATGGAAAATTTCTTTCATTGGTAATTAAATTATCTCTTACAGACGAGAACTTTCCTAAACCTAAGCCAAAGAAGGGCTTGGACGTTTATTTGCTGAAAAAGGAGTGTCTGGTGTGGGGTTGAGCCCATTAATTGTGATCTTTCTATGCTTCTATTCAAAATTGCATAGATAAAACAAATTCTGGCAAAAGTTCAAAAATTAACAAAAACACCTCTATTAACTCATACTTGCCAAATTCCGGCAATCATCATCGGTGGTAGCCTAAATATGTCATAACGGCCTGCACCACGATCGGAACTGGCCGGTAATTCATCGATTTGGCCTTTTCAGGCCAGATCTACAATGGATTTGGTCGAAAAAGGCCAGAACTGGCCATTGTTGACCGACAACGACGGCCAAATATGCACTTTGCGGCCGTTGACAGTTAGATCTAGCCGTAGATCTGGCCTTTTCCTGCTAGATCCGTGGTGGATCTGGTCGAAAAAGACCATATCGATGCCCTACCCGCCAGATCTGATCGGTCTATGTCGTAACGTAATTTTTCGGCCAGATTCTGGTGGTGGTGGCCAGAATCTAGCACTGCGGGTGGTGGGGGTGTTTTCGGTCCGGATTGAATTATTCTTGGCTTCCAGTGCGGCTGCCTTGTCTGAGTTTTGTTGCATGGGAGGGGGCAAAGCCTCCAGTCTGGCCTCGAGGCCGAGGTTAACGTTGTCGGGATTGTCAGCCATGGAATGTTCCTCTACGTAGCCAGGTTCGTCAAGTCGAATGATTGCTAGAGGCCCCACGGTGGGCACCAAACTGTAGACGTAAAAATCTACTTGTACGGAAGGGGGGTCTGATCCCGTGAGGTTGAGGCCACTAGCGATCCGCTGTACCTACACACGTAGAGAAACACACGCGTGAAGCGAACGGGAAACACCGAGGTGGTGTTTGCCGTAGGCACTCCGACGCTCAAGTCAACAAAGCTGAAAGGCTAATATAGTGAGGGCTATGGAGTAAAAGGTTACCGGAAGTCTAGTCGGGGACTGTGACTACGACGGTGATGTGAAGCTCTCAAGTAGGAGCTTCGGGTGTGAAGGTGTAATGCCCTGTCCTTTGTGAGAGGGCTGGCCTCTGGTTATATAGTGAATGTCTGGTCTCCCAATCCTGGTAGAAGTAGGAGTCCTAGTATGACTTTGATGCCAACCCTAGAGGAACTAGGGTCGTGGTAAGCTGTCTTACCAGTGTCCGAATAGGAAGGTGATTCTGATTAGGAGAGTAACTCCGAGTAGGAAAGTGATCAGGAATAGGAGGATGACCTTGAATGGGAGATTGATCAAGAGTAGGAAAGTATTGAGGGGGCCATGGGCTCTGGACTTGCCCATGGACCTAGGAAATGGACTAGGATTAGGAGGCTCATGCCCACGTGGTTTGGGCAGGCTATATCTTGTACCGAATGGGCCTAATCTGATTTGGTCATATCAGGATTGGGTCTCGCTTCTTCTTCAGTGTCGGGCTCGTTTTCCTATTTGGACCAAAAACGATATTTGGCCCTAACATGTATCTTATCAATTCAATAATGTTATCGGATTGGCATTTAGTAGCATAATTGTCCACTATATATATATATACACATACACACGCGTGTGTGTGTGTGTGTGTGTTAGTAATGGAGGTCCACTCACATTTGTTTTCTTTAGTGGCAATTATTAGAAGGCAAAATTAAGTTAAGATGAGGTGGTCCACTTACTCTGCAAATTTGGGAAGTTCACTTTTTATATAAAAAAATAGAAGTACATTTATCATTTAATGTGAGAGATGGGCTCTGCTCTGGTGTGTTCGTCCTTATCATCAAACAATGGTATGACACTTAAATGACGGTCTTTACCTGACAATCTCTTCTGTTCACGATTCGCGATTCAATCTGCCAATCTGCTGCTCCTCAGACCACGTTACTGTCAGTGGTCCACACCACTCATTTCATTTGCACCCTACAAATATAACTAGATCCTACAACACAAATTTATTTTATTTTATATTTTGGGAAATTGAGAATTTAAGAAATTTTTTATTTTAAGATTTAGGTTTAGATACCTCATTCATTTTTTTTTAAATAATTACATATTCTCTAAAATTATAAAATAAAATAAAAATTATTATGAATATATAATAATAATAAATTATGAAAAGTATAGAACATTTGAGACTTATTAATCTTTTAGAAAGCTAATAATACTAAACCCTAAATTTAACATCGTTCAATACTTTTAGAAAATTACCAAAAATTTAATTAAAAAAAATGAAAAAGGAACTTTAAGCTGATTCTAAGTCTCCTAACTTTATGTGTACATAATGATACAAGAGCAATCAGCATATTTATTCTTGTATGAGAACCGAATATCAATAGATAATGTGAATTGGAAAGTAAAACAGATAAAAAAATGAGTATGTCATCATCACTGAATTAAAGTTTTAAGAGCAATAACTACAATAGGCAACGGAAATTCTAAAAGAAAATTTGTTTCTACCATTTCCGAGTAGCTTAGATCTTCGTCATGAGTCCAGTCATCCATGCTAAATTCAGGAAAGGAAAGGCAACCATTTGCATAAAGCCATTGACCTTTCTCAATTTGCATCGAAGAAGAGAAATCCAAGGAGTCTGTTCACAAGTAAGCTTTGCTTCATTTTCTGTTTGTTCGTCTTCATTTTCACATGTGTAGTTGTTTTGCAGCAGGAAAGTTTTGATTTTGAACTGATGGTTGTGTGATTATGTTAGATTTAGGTGTTTTAGGGCTATTTTTGTTGGAATTATGGGATTTTGTTGGGTTTAAGTTTTGATTTTTGAAATTGGGAGAGGGGTAGGTTTGGTTTGGTTGAGAAATTTGGAGTTTTGGCTTTGTTTAGTGGTTTTAAGTGGTGAAATGTGTCTGATTGTTGATTGTTGATTTTGTTTGTTAATAAAAAGTGGATTATGTTGGTATTTTTTTGCTTAATGGAAAGTTTTATGCAAAGGGGAAAATTTATTAATATTAGTTACAGTAAAATTTGTACAAATTTTTGTCTTAAGATTTTTTTTATATTGATTCTCAATTTCCTTTTAAACAATGACCTTTAAATTGAAATTTTGAATCTGTTTATGATCACTCTGCTAGAATTTAAGTAAAAAGCTTGGCTGAATTGAAGGGTTCTTACTTTCGTTGAAGACCACTCAAACTTAACAAATAATACACCCAAATCTATTGGTGGTTATGTCTTGAAATCTAGTTATTTTGAATTAATGTTTTATTTTTCTTTCTCTTCCAAGGAAATAAATTTTAAGGGTGGATTTTAAAACAAATTTCATGATTTGTAAAACTTTTAATAAATTTCAGTAATCAAAATTTATGTAAAGGACTTTTTTTGGTTGCTCTATTTGATCAACAAGAACCTGGTTGGTTGAGTTCAT